>JALMQS010000228.1:2025263-2303848 GCA_024734495.1 Forficula auricularia
TCCATCGGAATTAATAGATGACACCATCTTTGATCTATGAATTTCTACCATATATACTTTGCTGAATATAATTTTCTCTTTGTAAAATCACATTAGAAGATGCTCATTTTTTTTTATTTCGATTAAAAATTCAAAATTGTCCCGGTTTGAAAAAAAATATTATAGTAAGTCTACCTATAAAAATTCATTTTTTTTCTGAATTGGAGAATTTTTTTCTTTTTATTTGGAAGCTCTGAAGATAGCCCGAAATGTTATCATTTTTTCCTTTTTAAGAATCTCTCCCGACGAAATTTTTAGCATCAGAGCGAACTTTCTACGTTATTTTATTATTGTGCTACCAGGAGACACACAAAAGTGTCTAATCTATGATATCTACCTATAATCGAAAAATGCTCTTCACCATGCATAAAAATGATTTCTCTTACACATTCTGTATTTAAATTTTTACCAATTCTTGAGGTTTTTTCAAGGAAATACAATTTTATTTTTAGTGTCTGATGCATTATTCATGTATCTTCTATTTCTTTTTGACTTTTCCTCTGTAAAATTTAAGTTTCAAGTAATAAAATAAATATTATTATGTTGAGATTTTGCTATCTTTTTCTATCATTTACGTAACTTGTACACGGAACTTTATTTCACTGGGACGTCGAATACCATATATTTTTCTTTTGGTGATCTCGTGAAGTTTGATCATTTTCACTCCATACTTAAAGGATAAAAACTATTTAACAAAATTGAATTTCAGATTTACTCTCTCCTTTCAAATGATACCATGGATAATCAAATAATGATGGATAATTTGATAATTGTATATAATTTTTAATAAAAAAAACAATCCAAATTTTTGATGATTGTATCAAATCAGTAAATTATGGGTTTGTTATTTTGCCTCTATTTTTATTTACAAAAGAAACATTGTCAATATAATAGCCGATTCTTCTTCACTTTTCCAATGAATGATTTGAAAGATGTCGTTCAGAAAGCGGTAACTTAGTAGGAAATTATATTATAAATATAGAAACAATAGTATTTACAATTAAAATATATTTATCCTAAGATATATTTCCTTAATAAACAAAGAATAAATTTTTTAATATTTATGGTAATTTATCTACACAGATTACACCTTTTTTCACAATTCTATTAGGTAGCATTTTAGTTAGCAATTTCCTTTTAAGATATATATATCTTAAGATTATAGATAGAATTTGTCTAAAATATCGTATTAATTGGAATATACTAACAAATTTCAATATTATGTTGGAATTTTATTGCAATAAACAATGACAAAAAGTAGTCAGATTATTTAAACGGTCAAACTGCAAAATTTGTTATTTTACAGGAGGTTTGGGACTTATAACCTAGTAATATCAAAGTACGAATTATACTCGATTTGACTATTTCGTAAATTCCGGAAAACCATTAAAAATTTGGTTGTCTCTTCACTCGAATCCTACAATCTTCAGTTGACTTCAAGAGTTCTCCAGTACCTGATCCAACCGCCTAAATATTCCTCTCTTTCTCTTACGAGCGTCACTCATAATTTATAGGAATTGCACCTTCTTGAATCCTTTTAATTAAAAAAAGAATAATTTCTTCATTAGTTCTGCTTTTCTTTCTTACATAACTTCCGTCAAATAATGTAGCTTCACTAGTAAGATAATTATTTCTTATTAGTGAGACAATTTCTAATTTTTCAAATTTACTATCATATCCGTCTAAAAATCATCATTTTTTTTACTCTAGTTTTAAGAATCTCTTGCAGCTTCGGTCATAGTTTAATTCTCAATCTTCAATCATATCCTGAAATACCTTCAATTTTAGTGCCAAACTTGGTTCAGTATATTGAGGATTTTTCTAGAGATTATTGTCTTTATAGTAGCTTAGGATCCAAGGTAATTCATCATTAGATTTGTTTCATGTTGCCTTATTGATAAAAAGTCTCCAATCTAATCTCAGCAATGTAGCGTCTTTAACACGCTAACTTAAAAGCTCCTGGCGCTTTTATTTTATCTAATATTATCTTTTACTATCAGATCAGGTGATAAAAGCATATAAAGCAGTGAAATTTGTAAATCACTCCAAATTACGATGACCCTAATAAAGGAAAAGACAACTGGAACCCACCATTTTGAACTATATTAAAAACGTTAATACAGAGATAGCTTTCATAGAGTAATGAAAATTAATATTTAATATAAATAAAATAAGTAGGTAATTTTGAATAAAAAATTACACAGAGACCCGAGTCAGTCTAGGGTTTGAACTTTGGACTTCATTACAATATTCATTTATCAGCTACTCCCTAATAATAAAACTTCATTCACCAATACGTTTGTCCTCATGATTTCAAGGAACTGGAACTCTCTCCCAGTTTTAATCTTTCCCGACACTTATAATCTTCAAACCTTCAAAACCCAGATGCACGAACACCTACGCTTCCACCCTTTCATTATATCAATTTTCCATTCCCTTTGGTAATATAGGGGTCTTTTGATATCCATTGTGGCAGCATCTTATTGGTAGGACCTTTCCTACTTGCTTTGCTTTGAAAAAAAAAATATAATAATTATAATAAGATATCAAGGACCTGTAAATGAACGCGTTTTAACATAAATGCTTAGAAGAAGACTTGTGTTCAAGTCTCCACTAGTCCTGGTCTCTATATAAAGTACTCCCTTGTTTTTAATTATAAATGTTTTTTTTAATGATCTTCCTTCTTAAAAGCTTAGCCTTTCACATAATTCGACTCATGGTTTGTGACGAAAAATATATTTTCTTGGCTTGGATATTGTAATAAATAATGAATAAGAGTAGAGTAATATAAATAAGAATATTTCACACAGTATAAATTAAAGAGGGGAGGTTAGATTCTTCAGAGGTATTCGTTTTAAAATGGAAGCCAGATATAATTATTAAATAACTAAGAGGGGAGGTAGTTTTGACGGGTAAGCAATCGTTTACATGATTCATTTTTCTCACAGCCTTCATCATCGCGAGCTTTTTTGACAATATTTATATTTTTTTATATTTTGAAGTTTATTATTTTTTGTCTTGATGAAATATTTCTTATAATTCTAGAAATAATAATTTAATTAAAAAATTGTTAAAATGTCGCCTGTCTTCTGAGCATAATAGTAATTGTAAGTAGATACTCTGTGATTGTTTTCAGCCATGATGTTTTCATATGAAGGCTGATAATAAACAACAAAAATAATTATAATCGTCAAATTCAACATTTGGACATTCTATCCATTAATAAAATCGCAATACTTCGAGGTCTTGTTAATGTCTCAAGCCATCATCCTTAATAGAAATCGCCTGTTGTTATTTCGTTTTGTCATGAGCATGTTGAATTAAAATGGAATTAACAGCTTGAGATCAACAAGCAGTTGGCTCGGAATGCGGCTGAGAACCGGCGGTGACGATGACGCTCTCAAAGGGTCGCGTGCTCTCCTTGACACGCGCATCGGCCAGGACACCGAATGCAGAAGCACTTAGCCCAGGGACTCCCTCGTTCTCGCAGATTATTATCTTCTGGCAAGGCGGAATTCCTCAACGAAAATCAATTATTATCTGTCATTAAAGGCGAGCGGCGTTCTACCCTCGACACCCCGGGAAAATATTGTATATTTCCAGGGGCGTAGCAAACGACCAAACGCATATTTTCGCCACAATGGCAGGTTAAAAAGCCCACAAGTAAACATGAGCGTGACATTCAGTTTAGTCTGAAGTTAATTGGTGTGTCCAAGGCTACCACCCTTCCGGCAGCGAATCGCTACAACACGACGACTTTTAATAGCTACATTAGTTCGAATGGCACATCGAAAAAGCAAATTACTTTTCCGCTCTCAATATTTCACATGTTTTTGATTAGTATGATCTAATTTTTTTTTTTTTTTTTTTTGATATTCAATAAGAAAAAACAATCCTGTCAAAATGAAACTATTTTCCTAAAATTATCAAAAAATTGTATCCAAAGTACAATAAATTTTTGTATCTGATGCTGTATACTTATATTATTTCTCAATATATTGTATAAAATGACTTGTATCTGCTCTATGGGGCATCTCTGCCTCAGATAATTGTTTAATAAAAAATGAATGATATTTAAAATACTTTCATTAGAATATTCAATATTTTTTTAAGTTTTTATTCTGTTTAAATTCGATTAGTAATTATATCCACTGTAGTGCCATAGCCAGAAGTTTTTTTTTGCTAGAATGGTGTTCTCTAATTTATAAACTTGAATTAATTTTGAGTTTGTTTTTTTTTTGTTCAAAACGCATTTATTAGAAAAATCTAATGCTCTGAAATTTTGATTCCAATAATTTTGACAATTTAATATCATCTAAATTTTGATTTTTCTGACATCAAAATCACTACTTCAGGATCATCTAAACCAGCAGTACCTATTCACAAGTTTTAACTGATAAAGAAGACCTGGGAGAGAGTCAAGAAATGTTCTACTGCTTATTCAAGAAATAGCGAAAATTCTCTTTTGAAAATTCCATTTAAATACCGCGAAAAATGCATTTGTTTGCTTGTATCAAAAATAAATATATAATAATTGATGACTCCCTCTTAAGATTTTCTATAAAAATTTAAAATCTATTTCTCTTGGAAACTATGAACTCTTATACACTACGTTCTAAGATATTATTTATAGATTATATTACATTTGAAGCATGGACATTGGACAAGACTAGATGAAAAATTTTGAAGGGAGCCCTTGAGGATTATGCGGTCAATGGAGTCCTTGAGGACCCGCCCCTCACCCCGAACTCTTTGGTCCCTGGTCACGCTCCAAGACTTACCCCACTGCTTATCACCACCTCACCACCTTAGATACGTTTCCTATCTTATACATTTGGCTCTATTTTTAATTCTAATCTTTTTATCTATTAATTACATAATTTCTCTTTTCTCCGATTCATTGTTACTTTTTTCTTCGTCTAAAGCCGATCATCCAGAAACAAATTATGTTATTGAAATCACTCAATCGGATTAGTCATCATGAAGTTTGATATGCATTTTCCATGCTGATTTATTTTCACTTGAAAGAAAATAGGAAGTAATATGAGCTGATTTTCTGGCTGGATCTTTTGACCAAAATTTATGAAATCTCGATTATATAGATTTTAAATAATATTAGATTAGCCCGATTTTTAAAAGTATTAAATAATAGTATCCCATTGAAGTACTTTTGTACTTTTTTTAAACTCCTCAAAAAGGGCTAAAAAACTGATTGAAAACAAGTTTTTAAGGCCTACAAAAAACTGCTTAGAGTAAACATTGTAAAAATAATATTTGAATATATGTTAATTAAAAAGGTAAACGTCAAGTTTGAGTCATCTGATTTCAACGAAAATCTAACAACTGTTAATCTCAATATAAAAATCTTAAATGAAATATTGTGTGAAATTCATATTGAATTAGAGGACTTATAAAATTTAATCATACACAAACTCACAGACAAACACAAATATTTTTTGATTTAAAAGACATAAAAGTTCCATAAAAACTGAAATTTTTTATGCATGGTTATCCCCTACTTCGAATGGTAATATAAAATTTAGAATGTAAATTTGCAAATAAATATTAAAACCTTTCAAGTTTCGATTGAGGATTGTGCTATTGATTTTTATTATATTTTTATTAATAAATAAATTAACGTTGCCAGGAAAGACTTCTATGTTTTTGATTCTTCCAATTGACCACAATCTGATAAAAATTAAAACCTCCGCCAATTTACCAAAACCCCCGTCACCCCACTCCAACCCCAGAAAAATATGGCTAGTCGATAACGTTAACATTAATTGGAATGACATGCGTAACTTTTTTGCCGCTTACCAGTGGAATGAACTCTGCATCAGAGATAAAAACGCTTCAGAATTCGCAGACGCCCTTAACGAGGCAATTCAAATAGGCTTAGAAACCTATATCCCCTCAAAATTGATTAAAGGGAACAAGGATTCTAAGCCTTGGTTTGGTAGACAATGCGCAGATTCCGTCCGTGAAAAAAACAAATCTTTTCAGAAATGGCAACTTTCACAGCTAGAATGTGACCGAGTTGCATTTACCAAGTCTCGAAGCTCATGCAAAAAAATCATCTCTGAGGCAAAGAAATCATTCGACCAGAGGATAGCTGACCGTCTCGCATCTTGCCCCAATGGAAAACGGGCCTTTTTCTCGTTACACAAGGCAATAAATAGAAATTTCGCGTCCCCCTCACTTCCGCCCCTCTTTCACCCAAATGGTTCAGTAGCCACGACCCCCGCTGAAAAAGCCGAATCACTAGCATCCTATTTCGCAACTAACTCCACTTTAGATGACAAAGGGCTTAACCCGCCCACTTATACCCCCCAAACCAACCTCATGGGCAAAATAATTTTCAGGCCCCAAATAATCATAAAAGCCATTAATAAATTAAATTCCAAATCCGCCGCAGGCCCGGATAACATCCCACCAATTCTCATTAAAAAATGCGCCCCTGAACTTGCCCCTATCTTATCCAAGCTATTCCAACTCTCTTACGAGTCGGGCATATTCCCCAAAAGCTGGAAAATAGCCAGAGTCACACCTATTCCTAAAAAAGGAGACACATCACAAATCTCTAATTACAGGCCTATCTCGATCACCTCTGTTCTTTCCAAATTAATGGAATTAGTCATAAACCAACACGTCCTTCATCACTTAGAAAACAATAAATTAATTCACGATAGGCAATATGGATTCAGACAAAATCGTTCCACAGGCGACATCTTAACCTATGTCACCCACACCTTGAACAATACTCTAGAGGCCGGAAAAGAAACCCTCGCTGTAGCCCTTGATATCTCCAAAGCTTTTGACCAGGTTTGGCACAAAAATCTTCTTGCCAAACTACCAGCCTTTGGATTCACACCAACACTTCGCAAATGGATTGAAAGCTTTCTGACAAACCGAAGTATAAAAGTTGTGGTGGATGGAACATCTTCTGAATCGTTCTCCACAAACTCTGGTGTTCCCCAAGGCTCTGTAATCTCCTCCACACTCTTCCTTATTTATATAAACGACCTTATTGATCAAACGGCAAACCCCACTCATTGTTACGCCGACGATAGCACTCTACACGGCAAACCCTCTCTCCCGAATAATCGAATCAATATTGCCTCCTCAATTACTCTCGACCTAGACAAACTGAATAAATGGGGCTCTCAAAATTTAGTTAACTTCAATTCAAACAAGACTCAATGTTGTCTAATTTCTAGGCGCGAAAATAGAGATTTCCCTGATATTCACTTCGATTCGAATACCCTGAAAATGTGTAACAGCCTATCCATGTTGGGCGTCTCTGTCGCATCTGACCTGTCTTGGAATGAACACATCTCCTCTGTGGCGAAATCTGCAGCAAGGAAGATTGGCTTCTTATTCAGGTCCAAGCGATTTTACAAACCCCCACAACTTCTCACCATCTACAAGGCCCAAATCCGCCCCTATCTCGAATACGGCTCTCATCTGTGGAGAGGAGCCTCAAAATATTCTCTTGCTACCCTTGATGCAATTCAGAAACGAGCCGTCAGGCTAATTGACGATTCTACCCTCACCGACTCCCTCGACTCGCTGGCTCATCGAAGAGATGTCTCTGCCCTTTCCCTTTTCTATAGATACTATCACGGCAGGTGCTCTGATGAGATAAAATCAATAATTCCCCCCAAAGCATGCTTTGCACGCAGCACACGTTTTGCCGACTCCCAACACTCTTTCGCGGTCAAATTAGAAAAGTGCCGGACCACTTCATTCGCGAATTCATATATCCCCATGACGTCAAGGAACTGGAACTCTCTCCCAGCCTCTATCTTTCCCAGCACCTATGATCTTCAAACCTTCAAAACCAGGGTGCATAGACACCTACGTCTACACCCTCTCACTTAAACAACTTTCCCTTCTCTTCGGTAATGCAAGGGTCTTTCGAGATCCATAGGGGCTACATCTTTACTGGTGCACCCCTTCTTGCATTCGATTGCATTAAAAAAAAAAAAAAAAAAAAAAAATTATAATTGATAATAATACTATAAATATCTTACGGAAATATCAAGCTCATATCTGGGAGGATTGATCAAGTGTGAGCTAAATTTACTCAGTTTTGGCCAGTCGAGACTTTTTTGATTTCAGCAATTATGATTGTTAAGGATTCTATAAATACTCACAAAGGAAACATCAAAATTATAATTGGGTGGACTTACAAAGCCAGCTGATCTATATCCAGGAAAACTTGTTCTCATCAGATAATATCAAAGGACAAGGGATGCAACACCTACCCATGCATAAGAGCTGATAGTTCTATTTGCTTTTTTTTTGAAAAGTCACATTTTCGGAACTTTAATTAAAGAATTAAATTAACAAAACATTGAATAGATACATATTTTTTGGCAATAATTCTTCTAAAAGTAACATTAAATTATAATTTGGTGTTTTGAATTTCACATAGGTCATCAATGACCATCCTTTATTCATATATGAACCAGTTTTCTCTGTTTTACTATATGCGGCTGTTTTGTGTCTCAGATCTCATTTTAAATCCGATTAAATTATGTATCACTAATCTAATCAGACACAATTTTTTAGAAATAACTTCGTGTCTTCGTAAGAAAATTGAATTATAAAATTTAGATTTCTGGTTGATCATAAACTAAAAAAAATAAACTATAACGGATCGTTGCTAAACTTTATCCAAATTCATTTGAAATATTAATATGTTTATTCCCTTATTATTAATCAGATATCACTTGCAATTTGCAGTTCATGTTGACTTTAATTCAAAAATAATGATCGATTCTCATTTAACAATCGAGGAATAACCATTCTACATTCGATTTTTGACATTTCGGTTATTATTGGTAACCATTGGTGAAGACATGAAGGAATCGACTTAAAATCAAAAATAACGATCGATTCTTATCTAATACTAGAGGAATAACCTTATTGCATTCCATTTTTGATGTTTTGACTATTAATGGCAACCTCTACTGAAAACGTGGAAGAATCGACTTAACTCAAGCTTGAGTTGTTTACCAAAAAAGAATTTAGTCTTTTTGATTTCAAGTCGATTCTTCCATGTTTCCAGAAGAGGTTCTCATTAATAGTCAAAGCATCAAAAATGGAATGCAATAAAGTTATTCCTCTAGCATTAGATAAGAATCGATCGTTATTTTTGATTTTAAGCCGATTCCTCCATGTCTTCAGCAATGGTTACCAATAAAAACCGAAACGTCAAAAATCCAATATAGAATGGTTATTCCACGATTGTTAAATGAGAATCGATCATTATTTTTGAATTAAAGTCAACATGAACTGCAAATTGCAAGTGATATCTGATTAATAATAAGGGAATAAACATATTAATATTTGAAATGAATTTGGATAAAGTTTAGCAACGATCCGTTATAGTTTATTTTCTTTAGTTTATGATCAACCAGAAATCTAAATTTTATAATTCAATTTTCTTACGAAGACAAGAAGTTATTTCTAAAAAAACATCAACAAAGCTCGATTTGCAAAATATTTTATCAATAAATTAACGGATCCTGTTTATGAATGACAGTCAAATCCAATGACTTGTTAAGCCGTTGCGATTCTACGAAGATACTGAGTTTCTTTAGGGAATACGATGTTAGTTCTAAGGTGAATTTGAAACAATATCGTATTAAGAAATGGTTGTTGGTATCAAGATAATAAAATAATCAAGTTTTAACCATCTTATATATTTTGGACTATATATTTAAGAACAATCGGCGACGAGGACTAATGATGTTGTTCGTAACCCTTGAATACCGAATAATCCAAGAATATAGAGTTTCTAAAACTATCAATTTTATTTTAATATCATGAAATCACCAAGCATTCCTTTATATTTATATCAAACAAACTGGGTTTCTACATGTGACAGCTGACAGCCACAACTATTCTTTTAAACTACAAACAGATCGATTGAAATTAGATTATTTTTATATAGTATAAACTTAAATTTCTACCTTAATTAACATTCATAAAATTTGAGCAAAGGACAAAAAATTAATTAATTTTTTTTTGTCATATATAAATAAGCAAGGTACACATTATTATAGCTGTTTTATTAAATTTGGAGTTTCGGAGATACTATTTTGTAATTGTATTATTTTGATTTTTTTTTTTTTTGGTATTTTGTAAAATCAAACTTGAGAAATCGGATTCCGAATTCGTTCTCAAGAAGTACTTTATTAACTTTCTTGATCAAAACAATTTTAAAAGGAAATTATAAATATTATTCATAGGTGACTATTTCCTGACAAACACTAAAAACTCGTTTTTTTCAATGATGTCATTTGGCGTAAGGCTCAGAAAACATATCTCACATCTTTTAAACTCAAAGTTCTTTTTATATATGTGACAAACAAGAAACAACTGAGATGGAACGCGAAATTATCTCATGACTCCTCGAAATATTGTTCTCGCACCGTAAATCAACATCACTGCTATATCAGTGACTGATTTTTATTTGAATAATCGACTAGATGGACAGATATACAAAAGACTTAGAAGAAGGAGGAGGGTCTCGTTTTGGATGTGCCTGGTTGATATTGCAAACTGTCACGACAGGATCTTCTCCGGTGGACAGCCTTGGCTCTGGGGACACCGAAGCCGCGTTCCCAGGCCGTAATTGTAATTGGACAATGATGAGGCACATATGCCCCCCTCCGCCCGTTCCCAGAGGCCCAAATGCGCCTTTGTCAACCGACCATCATTTTCCACCAACATGACTCCTAATTCGACATCCTCATCGACATACATTATTATTATTATTATTATTATTATTTTCTCTGTGACTATTTATAATTTAATGCAAGGCTAAAGTTATAACAATGATTATTGATTTCTATCATAGGTATCCTCAAAAATTAGTTATTAGGAATTTAGCCGCCACTCTTTGGACCTTTCGCTAGTTCAATTCATTCAGTATTTAACTAACTTTATAACATGAAGCCCTTGGCTCGTTGTAGTGATCTTAACCCAGAAGCAGTGAGGCGTTTCGACCTGGAAATACAAGTCCTGTGTCTTGGTCATATGAAGACCTTTAATTGAAATACGAAATGCACCCAACAATGACTTAAATCGATATGATAAATACTGTCTTTTCTAGACATAAAATTAATTTAGAAGGCATAACTTATATCTATATATATAAATATGATTTTACCTTTGATGTCTTGAAGATCATATTAGGAAAGCTTTTTTGAGTTAATCTATTCTTGACTAAATTAAGAAATTACTTACAATTTTTCACTAGGCTATACACAATTACGAGACCTTATACACTCTATTTTAAGTGCTTATGCTAGTAAGAAACTCTTATATTATTCCCTAAAAGTGATTGATTCTCACTACATTATTAGCATTTGAAAAGACATCTGATATAAAAGAGGAGACTTTGATAAAAATTTTAAAGTAATATTCTATTTTCTTCATAAGTAGTCCCACTCTCGATAGAATCCATAATTAATTCAATAATTAACATTCAAAAATGTCATTTTTTTATTTTTAATGTTAAATATACAAGAAAGTTCAACACCTATAATTCAGGATTGACTCTCCTACATAGAAAGAAAATAGGAAAATTTCTGAGGATCGTTTTAAGCCGAAGATACCTGTTGATATTAATTTCATTTTAGAATAAAAAAATCATTACTTTGAATTTTTTCCTGTCTTTCATCTTTGTTTTTACTTTCACTTACTTTTTGTATCTATCTTAGAAGACGTAAGCGGTTTCGACTTCCATACGAGTGGCTCGAAATCGAATTCCGCTCCGGTCAGATAATTTTCATCGCTAACAAAATTAAATTAAAAGATGCCCCATCAGATTTACTTTAGACAGCCACTCTATCGTATATATGTCATAAACTACTATTTAGTAAAGAGTGAGAACTAACTAGGTATTTCCTTATGAAAATCTATTGGAATTTGCTAAGACTCAACTTAGAAATAAGAAATACACATGATGATTGAGAAGTGTTTGAGTGTTAAGAAAATACATGTTTAAGAATAAAATAATTGGTCGTAATAAATGTTTAGTTGAAACTATAAAAACTTCAGTTCTGAATATTATCATAGACCATATAGACAATAAATCTTCTTCACTTACATAACGTAAGTAAGTATATTTATAGTATTATTGAATTTACTTGTTTTTTTTCAACCCTTAATAACATATTGTTAGAAACTGTATTTTTCTTTATTATTTTGAGACTTTGAATAACATTATCTATGCTAAAGAAGATCCTTTAAACTCAAGCAAGGCTAGATCTGGAGGAGGGCATTTCTTATCAATTGGGTTGAACTCCACCTTCAGTTATATTTCTAAGTTCAAAGATCATGTATATTCACAGAGAGAAATAATTTAATAACTGCTAAATCTTTAATGGTTAAAAAAATGATTCAGACCAATCTAAATAATACCTACAATATACCACCCCGACCGAATATGAGTCTTGCCGTGAGACTTGGTTCTCTATTCTAAAGAAAACTACCCTAGCGTATTATTGTTTGTTAATTCAATTAAATATTGACTAAAAATGTTTCTAATTTATGTTTATGTGTTACAGGAAAAGGCAGTACACCGTCCAACAAAGATGGGGGCCAAGAAGACAAGAAGGAGGACGGAGAAATATGGTGCAACGTAGAAGCGCAGGCTGCCTTCCTGGGACCCAACCTTTGGGACAAAACCCTTTCCTACGATGCTGACCTAGAGGTACACACACAAATCGAGGTTCATACATTGTTCTTCAATAAACATATTATATGCACTCGCACTTTTCTGCTCAAATGCATTTCCATTTTATTAAGGAGTTTCTTATTTACGATAAATTTATTAGTCAGTGACAAAGAATATTTTTTTTGAATTAGACTAACCAAGAGGAAATTAGAAAATTAGCTTAGCATTGTCCTCGAATTGTTCTTTAGGAAAATTTCTCGTTATTTGCCCCAAGGTTTAATAAGGCTGGTTTAATGAAAAGTTACTGTCCCGAACAACAATCGATTCAGTTGGTACTCTAGCTTCTAGCATCCTAACTATTAGTACATCAAAAAAATAATTAAACCACAAGTTTTAATTTAAAAACTTTTTCTTGGTGACCATTTCTTTTGCTTGAAACTTTAAAGGAAGTAGGTAACAACATTTAATAAATTTGTATTCATATAGTACATAGTTTTAAAGGTATTGGGATTATTATACAAAAAAACATAAAATGTGAAATGAAACTTCAATTAAAAGCTATTTCAATTGTTTTATGGTGTAAACAGTCTATTTAGTGGAAAATTACTATGGGTCATTCAACATTCAATAGACATAGGTATAAAAGAATCAAAAAAGATGTATAATCATAAAACATTCAAATAATTTTTTGTCACATGATATATAGTAAAAAACTGCACCTTTGTGAAATCTGACAAATCCTAGATTTTCAAACCTTATAAGAGACTCCTCATAAAAATGAAAATTCCAAATTTTATTTTTTTGTTTTATTTTTATTTCATTTAAATAAAACCTTTGTCGAGGAAGCTTTCAAGTTAATCATGATCAGCGTTCGTTCAATGATATCCATTAAATTTAAATATATCAAATGGAATATGTGCAATTTTTTTTCTTTAGCAGGGAAAATGTCCATTAGTGCAATTTAAATTCGAACCGTTTATTATTCGTTTTTCTAATTATATGTTTGTCTCTGCATTCGTTTGTCATTCTATTTATTTAGTTTCCTACATATTTTCGCTACGTTCTGAAGGCCATTTGAAAATCAAATAATAGATAAGTGTCTAGGCACATCACTACGGATTCTCTCCATTTTAATTATAATGACAAAATATATTCAGGGTCATATATATTTTTTTATTAATATGGAATGTCACACAAGCGGATGATAAACAATCTTACTTTGCAAAAACAACAGCAAAAAAATCATTTCCGACATTTTTAAGGGTTTCCCATGCGATGGGATAAGTGAAACATATTCTCTGATAAATCTTTTCAAGATTGTCATCCGGAGGAAATCGTCACATTAATAATACTTACTATTCGAGTAAGAACAAAGGACATATTTTATTTATTCATTTAATAATAAAAATGAATTATAATTTTTCTAAATGTGTTTCACTATAAGAAAATTAAAATATCTTACTTCATATAATTCATTTGAGGGTGCGTAACTATTTAAATTAATCATTTTAAGCTATATTTTTCCTTCTCTAAATAATAATTTTTCGACCAAACGGTTCTTTAATTGATTAGAAAAATCACAGGGGGAGTCGAACAATTAATTTTATATACTCATATCTATCGTTATCAAAATAATAGAAGAATCTTTCCCAAGATCTATTTAATGACATTCTAATCCATATATCAAATAATTTAATTATAAATTTGTAAAATACCGACTAGTATATAAAAAAACCAAGGTATATAAAAAATACCTTCTGAGACCAAAATTACATTAGAAAATATAATTAGGACATGAACGATTGAACCTTAGAATACATTTACTTTAACCCTTTAACTGCGGGCGTGGCTTATAAACCACATGCAAAAATTATAGTCAGACGCGGATGTGGTATATAAACCCAAGCTAATTTTGCTAAATTCAAATAGCGGTGTTTTTTGCGTTTGGGGCGCTTCTACAAAAAATACTCTCAGTAAAAGGGTTAATCGTGTTGTTTTACTTTTGAATAACTAAATATTAGTGATAGTATTCACTTTAGATTAATACAAAAAAAAAAAATAAATAAAAAATAAAAAATTGAGGAAACACAAAAAAATCACTGGCTTGAGTTAGTTTTATTGGATTTAAATGAAAATCCGAATTGAATTTTTTGAGCACATTAAAATAGATAAGAACTGAATCGAGGCGTATTATGTTTGAACACTAGGAATTGTAGAGAATATTTTGAAGAAAAAATAACGAGAATGGAAAGTGATAGATAGACAATATTTATAATAAGAACATAGATACAAAAAAAATTCAGTCGAATTGAGAACCTCCTCCTTTTTTGAAGTCGGTTAAGAAATGGGAGATAATGGATCATTTTTAAAGTGATTTGTAATAAAATCTCGGATACTAGTTGAACTAGTCTTGGGATTCATGAATTAAAAATGATGATATACATATTTTATTCAGCCAATTTAAAAGTCACTTAAAATTGAATCTTCTTGTTTTCATCTCCTCAATACTGCATTCTTCAAAATTCGAGTGAGCCAAAAAGTTAAACCTCTTACGAATGCAAAAACTACCATAAATTCAAAAAATAAATCTCTGCCATGCTAATTCCAAAATTTTCTATGGTATGAATAATAATCGATTAGCCTAATGTTTATGTTCCACGGTAATTTTCTGGAGAGTTTGCAATCCCTCTTGGGCGAATGTGGAGCCAACCTTTCTCAAGGTCTAATTCTAAGTGTTGATGTCTGTTCATGTTTTTCTGCGGGCTAATGAACGTTCATGTGGCTATTTTTGGTGGTACATTAGCGACTTTTTTTTACAACTCTTTTTATGATTCAGGGACGTCCTTGACTGATTTTTTTTTTGCATTTTTACTTGATATCCCTCTTTAAATTTGATCTATTAATAATTAGGCGGGACTTATTTAAAGAAATCATGAAACGTTAGAAACCACCTCTTTATTTTCTGTATGTACCTACTCGACTACTTAATTTAATTCTTTTCAAGTTTTTCTGAGAAAATTATTATTTTTTAATTAATATAATTAACCATAATTTCTTCATGAATAAGATAAATATGTAGGCAATCTTATTAGTCTGTTTGAAAAAACTTTACTATTAAGTACCTGTACAAAGTTTTACCTAGTAATTATACTTGAATTGACATTGAAAATATGACTGGCTTTATTTGTGCATGATTGTTCCCTTCGCTGGTAACTCATTTTATTAGCTGCGTTTGAATTCTTGGAACTTGTTTTGGGCAGGAGGGTTGGAAATGTGGATGGGTTTTTTGAGCAAATATAAACAAATCGTTTCTGTCTAGACTGACTTAATCCGATTTCTTTCAATGAATCAGCTCATTTTTAATCTCGCGGACTTTCGGATCGATTCATTAATATTTCCCGACTACTGGAACTAAAGGGGTTTCTGAGAATAGCGGCGTGCTCGTGTTGAAATCGCGGACACCCATTGGGTTCTGGCAGGGTGACAGCAGACAGACATTCCTGCTCCTGTTCGTGCCAACCAACTGCCTCTCTTTCATAGATCAATTTTGTACCGTCAGAAACGTTCAAAGGTCACTAATTAATTTGGATTCTAAGCTAAAATAGAAACACTAATTATATATTATGATAAAAATTATTTGATTACTTCTTTGTCAGGTGATGTTTTATATTGAATCCATTTATCATAGTAGCTATAAATCAAATTTAACGAATCTTCTTTATTATCGTTAAAAGAATTAAATCATTGTTGAATATAAATTTACCAAGATGCATAGGACATAATAAGAAATAGGGAGATTAAGCTAACAAGAACTTGTTCACTTTGTCATGTCATGATCAGCAAAATCTACATCATCAGAAAATTAAATGATCAATTCACCCTTGGCCATTTCATATTTTTATTACTGTAAATATTATATTGTATGGCAGGGGTGTCCACAGGGGCGTTAAGACGCAGAGTGCGTCATTTAAATTTCTGGGGGGTGGGGGTGTTGAAAATTGTTGCATTTTAGTATTATATTTATGCTAAAAATAAAAGCGGTCAAGTCTTATAACTTCAACAAAAGATAATCAAAAGCTCTTCTAATTCTTTGGAACTGAATAAAATGGGGGAGGAGGGTACTTTTCATGAATCTGAAGGGGGGATTACTTTTCATGAAACTGGGGATGTGAGTCATGAAGCTAGGGTGGAGGCATAATAGTTTACTCGAACATTTTGAATAACCTCTCCTCTATGAAATTTATTTTTCTAAAAGTAAAATTAAATGAATTCCATATAACAAACAAGAAAATTGAAGCTAAACAAATAATACCAAAGCTCATTAAGTTAACCACTTGAAAGCGAAAATTTTCAACGATCAAGATTACATCTAAGGATCTAGGAGTACAATTTTTATTTGTTTTCTATATGTCCGATTGATTTTTTCTTGGAGGACAACCATTGGATTGCTTATTGGCACTTATTGGGCTCACATCCAATGGGGGCGAATACGACTCTACTGACAAAATATCCATAAAAATTTGGATTCAGTAGAAGATAATCTCGTCCATTTAAAAAATAATTTTTAGTATTCCTCACCTAAAATTCTAAAAAATAAAACCCTGTAGATACATCTTTGTATGTCTTTCTGCCCCTCTCCCTTAGTTAATTAAGGCTAGTAACTTCAAATTCTGTATGCATCTAAAGGTAGATGATCCACATGCGAAATCGTCAAAGTCTAGGAAAAAAAATACACTTTATAACATAAAATTTTTCATGAAAAAAAAAATAAAGAATTCTTCGCCCTTTCAAGTGAAGTAGCTACTGATGAATAGGTCTTATAAAATTGTTTTAAACATCTTTTCCTGTAATTTTTATTTTAATGTTCAAGTCTCCCACGCAACCCCTCTCCATAATTCTGTAGTTACGCTTGTCAGACGCGCATTTGCCCACTTTTTTACATTTACTTTTTATTGTTTTTCTTTAATGAACTATTATTAAATGTTCAAACGAGCAATCTGGCTTAATATAATAAACATTGAAAATGGATTTCTTATTATATATAATTTTACTCCTGACTAGACTATTTATTACAGCAAATTTGCTTGGGGGTCTGTGTGTGTTTTGGCTACCCCAAAAGGCAATTGACGCAACGGGGGCTCTCTTGACGTAGGTAAGGGACGTCTTGGCTTCTGTGCGCAACATCGGTATTTCAACCTAAGAGCAAAACAATCTCGTTTTATTTAGGGCCGATGAACACAAACACGATCAAGGATCCAACTGTGCTTTTCTATATCATTTAATTATACACCTCGCTCGGGTTCAATTTACACATCAAAGAAATTCATTATTCTTATTCACATAATAAAGAAAACTATAACGCCTAATTAGTATTTATTTTAATGGTCTATTTGGATTTTAAAAGCCGAATAAAAAGAACAAATTATATTTACATTAAACTCATTTCTCATCTTCATCTTCTTTTAGACCAGAACGTATGCATGCAAATCTCATTTTTTTTAAATAAAAACGAATTTAATTCTACAGAGATAATTTAACTTTGATTCTAAAAGAATAAAAATAAAAACCAAAACAAAATTCAGATGTTTAATTTGGATTTTGAACAATTGGTACATCTGGTTCCGATTTTGCAGAAAGATCAAAAATTTCGAGATTAACTGACTTATATTTTTCTATTCTTTTTTCTAAGTATTATATGCTAACAAAATTATTTTACAAATCAATATTACCTGCTAAACTATTAAATTATTTCTAATCAATAAATCGTCAATATTTCAGATAATGGAACTCTGAAGGTAGATGTTATCAATAAGAATCCGAAAGGCTAAGAGTTAACTCTGTATAATTAAATATTTAATATATTTCTGATGAAATAACTTAATTTAAAATAAATGTTTTTTGATGAAAATATTTTAAACTAGTTTTTGAATTATACATTAAAGTTTTAAAATGAAGAAATCCTCGATATAAAAGGGAGAAGAACTCCTATGATTGGAAACATGTTTAGGCACAGGGGACTGCTGAGGGATATTTTAGATGGTGAAGTAGTTAAAAAGTGGGATAGTTATTATATATTATAAATTATAATATTTTATACATAGGTTCATATAATAGAGGGTATGAGATGTAAAACCTTTAGGGAGGTAAAAGAATTAGCTTGTAATAAATTAAAATAGAGGCGTCTATTTTTTTTTCTTTAATTCAATCGAATGCAAGAAGGAGCGCACCAGTAAGATGCAGCCCCTATGGATCTCTAAAGACCCTTGCATTTTACCGAAAAGAAGGGAAAGCTGATCAAGTGATGAGAGGGTGTCTTTATTTTTTTCGATTAGGAAAGTCCAGAAAAAAAAGAAAGAAAGTAGGTATTCTTATTGAATATTAGTGATGTGCTACTGTAATAGGTAAATGATTAATTTTTAGCAAATGTCTACTAAACATTTTAGTATATTTATTATTCATTATTTTCAATCTCAATTTATGCAAATGAATTCATGAAATATTTTTATATCTGGTTTTAAAATGAACGAATACTGTACTGATTAACTGTATTAATTTGCATGACCCTTCAGTTGAAATTTCTAAGACAAAGGTTTATCATGAGCCGTTCATTCTCGAGCACTTGCTGAGTTAGGGGGAGGTCCCCAGTGAATGGCTGTTCCCGTACATTTTGCCGCTGTGGGCAGCTTGACCCATCGCGGCAGGGCCCTTTGTTGCAGTACGTCGATTTGGACGAATTTCTTACGGAAAATGCACCACCACAACATGGCACCCCTGTGGCAGGTCCTCCCAATCAACTCGCCAGCAAGCCTCCATCACTGCAACCTCACCATCAACCTCAGCAACAACAGCAACCAGGTCTCCCATTGTCTCAAGGCCCATGTAACACTCCCGCTGCGGCTGCTGCTGCAGCTGCCGCCGCCGCCGCTGCAGCCGCAGGAGCATTGTTGCATCGGGAATCGTCAGTTCTAGAGCTGGTGGCCAAACGAGAACGATCACCATCCCCGTGCGAGCCACTCAGCCCAGAGACTCTGAACCCGCCTTCACCTGCGGAATCCAGTAAGAGTATGATCAATGACAACTAGTTTGCTCTTTACTGTTTGAGAATATATCTTTGACTTCATCTCATTCGGCAATTTTTTAACAGAAAACATCAGTTTGGGGTCAACTTAAAAGCCAATCATCCAAATAATTCATTTTTTCCTTGACACTAGACTTCTAGAGTATAGAACTCCCTTCTTTTTTCAACTCCCTACTGTATCAAAATCCTCAATCAACTGCATACCTTCGATACCTTTCTTAATATTCCTATTTTTTCATTTGGAAAGTCAATCTTGAATTGTAGGTTACAATATACATACTTCAAATAATCAAACTAATTCATTCCTTCCTTCATTAGCATCTAAGATTGAAATTCTTTCTCTATTCCTATCTTTTTTGATTCCTAATAGCATTTACACTTTCAAGACTCGACTACACAATCCAACCCTTGATAAATATTCACCCTTTCTCCCTTCATCTTTTTATAAGACCCAGGCTTGAAGATATTACTTCATTTTCGATCCATTTTATTAAAAAAACTTTCCTAATCAGATTGAAGACAGGTTAATTTTCTTTCTACACACTGCCAACCAATATACTTCATTCTGGCCTTTTTTTATCGATAACTACATCAAAATATATTCTCACTATAAGTACAAACTATGTCTTTGACCAAAATTCAGTTATATTTAATATTAATTAAATTATAGATTATATTTTATTAAAATTTTATCCAATATCAACATTGACTTCTAAAACTTTATTTTATTTAGACATATTGATTTTATTTTATGAATAATTGCTATCTTTCTTTTTTACTATTGTTTAACTAATAATTGTATAACATTTTATAATATCAGACCTCCAATTGTAAATGAAAATCATGAGAAGAATAAATTAATTATTTTTTCTAAAATTATTTCTTTAGGTTGATTATCTACTTATCTAAGGCATTTTTTATATGCCTTTAGTCATGATTTAATTTTTGACCAAAGTTGTTTAAACCCTTTTTTTTGAAAAAAAAACTCAACAAAAACATTTTCTGCACGATTACAAAATTTCTCTCGATTTCTTAATAAGTAAACATTAACTTTTATACACAAAATCTTGCTCTTATTTTTCAGAATTGATTTGACGATTAAATTAATATTCATATATTTTGGAGCGAATTCGATCGTTTACATAAAGAGGAGACTTAGGATAGGGAAATATGTATAGTGAGTTCTTTCCCCCCCTCTCTTTTTACTTCATTTTATAAAATTTTTATGCTTACCTCCCTCCAAATAAATTTTCACTTAAAAAAAATCAATTCTGGAAAATATAAACTGTTAGGAAACTAACCTAATATTTTGTGTATAATAATTGAATTCTTTTCTAAATTTGATTTTTATTTTAAGAAACGGATGCATTTTTTCTAAAATATTATAAAATAAACATTAGAATACTTTTTCTAATCTTGCACATATCTAAAAGTTTATTTGTGATCATTTCTGTTCAGCTCTTTCTTTGGCGTCGTCAGGACGTGAATTCGATCCCCGCACTCGAGCCTTCTCTGATGAAGAATTGAAACCTCAACCAATGATTAAAAAATCAAGAAAACAGGTGAGAATTGCATTTTGAACAATATTCCAGTACCAGTAGAAAATTGATTTTGAAGGTTTTTTCCAACCCAAAACCTTTTTTCAAGTGTCGCGTGAATTAATTAAGCAAAAACATTTTCATTTCATTACCGATAACACTATTCAAGGACCATTTTTTGAGAACTACTAAAGTAAGGACCGATTTTCATTTGAGTTAAATTAAATTTTAATGTAGGTAATTTTATTTTTAAATTATTAATCCGAAAAAACCTTGAAAATCATCATCAATTGGACCTCCAAATGTTTTAAGATAAAATTTGTTGATTTTTTTTATTATAAAGAAAATTTAAAAAACTATCCAATATCATTTTAATATAAATCAATTTATTTGAACATTTTCCATTATAAAAGAATAATCCATATTATTTATGTTTTGGTTATGTTCTTAAAATTCTACATTTTTCAAAATTCATTAATTTTAAATTAAATTCTCTTCATATATTAGCTGTATTGTGGTATATTAAATACATATTTTTTTTCAATTAGGGATGCAAAAAGGTTGCAAGGCATATAAGTCAAAATTCCTCTTTTCATCCAGGTAAGATTCCTTTGGACTCAAATATATTTGGGGTTCGAAAGACTTATTATAATTTAGACAGATAAAAATAAGAATCAAAGAGATTAAATAAATCTTTGATTTGACTTGAATCTGATATGATCTCGAAGGGTGGTGATTATTAATTTAAGTTCATTATAACAATTTCCATAGGGGGGGATTGTGAGTAATAAAGATGACAAAATTAATCATCTTAATTTAGATTAAATTTCTATGATATTAACAACGTGAAAGACAGGTACTCAAGCAAGTAAACTCGAGTTCGAATCCAGCTCTTGTCAATTTCCAACAAATGACATTATACGTTGCAGGCCCTTCGCTAAATGTAGGACTAGGAAGAAGGAAACCATCTCAGTGAATAATTTTCCCTGGGCGTTACAAAAGAGAGCTCATTCTCCGTATTTATTTTATTTATAATTTTTTTTTATACTTGAAAACATCTTTTCTATGGGATTACTACAATTAGAGACCCAAGCTTGATTTTTAATTGTTTTATGTCACAGACGACTTGTTTACTATAGTTTTTCTCAAGAAGTTCCCACTTAGATACCTATTGTTTTTTTTCACCAAAATTTTTTTTAGCTCGGGATATTTATTACCTCTGGTACGGGTTAAAGTAGAATAATTCGACTTGCAACCCTTTCTCATTTCTATTCTTATAAGACTTGCCACGTTCACTCCAAATAAAAATTTAAACCGAGAAATTCAATATATAGGCCAAATTATTTATAATTACTTTCACTTTTTTAAAAATTATAAATTAAAACATTTGTTAGGTCTTTCAAAAATGACTAATTTTTCTTTATCTTCTTTTTTTGTAGTTTTTTTTCTTAATTCTTGTACTTACTTAGTTCCACTTGCAGTTTGTTCCGGATGATTTGAAGGACGAAAAATACTGGGCGCGGCGGCGTAAAAACAACATGGCAGCTAAAAGATCACGGGATGCCCGGCGTGTAAAAGAAAATCAAATTGCTCTCCGAGCAGGCTTCCTTGAGAAAGAGGTATTCTTATCATTTTTTGATTTTTCTTTCTTTAAATAACAAAAACTCATATGAAATATTGTCAACTCCTATAAAGATTAATTTAAAAAAAAAAAATAATAATAATAATAAAAAGATAAAAGTAC
This sequence comes from Forficula auricularia, assembly GCA_024734495.1. Classification (NCBI taxonomy): domain Eukaryota; kingdom Metazoa; phylum Arthropoda; class Insecta; order Dermaptera; family Forficulidae; genus Forficula; species Forficula auricularia. The sequence goes on from JALMQS010000228.1 coordinate 2,048,357, forward strand.
AAAAAAATAATTGGTTCCAATTATTCCATTATCATTAGTACTAGTATTACTCCATTAATATTAATAAGTGTGAGTAAAATTTTTGTTCATACAATAGTACAAATTCATTCCTCTACTAATCGAATATTATTTCTTTACTCTATAAATTGATTTTTTGTTTTTTTATTTGTTCTACCTATTTCGAAAACCTATCAATTGAAATTCCTTAAATTCGAAGTAAAAGGCTTATCCTTCACTTTCGAATTATGAGTGTTCGATTGTTTTATAATTTCTACAATATTAATGAGCTGATATTTTCGATATTTTATAAATATAGTTACTATACATTAAATATAATATAAAAATAAAGATTTGAGCATCTTCTTTTTGAAAATAGTTGGAATGTTTTTCAAAAATCAGCTCGGGTTCAGATTAACAAATCAATTTTAAAAGAGAAAGAATTTAATTTTTAGGACAGATTCTAAGATTTTAATAGAAATATTATTAAAATCTTAGAATCTGTCCTAAAAATTAAATTCTTTCTCCATTAAATATAATAAATACTATTACTCAGCATTACACTAGCAATATAACTAAAGGTCCAGGGTTCGATTCTCTGCCTTGATTTTCGATATTAAAAATATGTTTTTTTCTTTTTATTTTTATTATATATAATAAGCTCTTTAGTTATCTTAAGATCCTTTACTAATGATTGAATGTTTGTTTCACAGAATATGGGACTCCGCCAAGAGCTTGACCGACTTAAGAAGGAGAACCACCTGCTGCGGGACAAGCTCTCCAAGTACAGCGAGGTTTAAGGGTTTTGCTGGGTGGAGGAATGAGTGCCGCTGTCGCCAACGACGCCGCCGTCCATTTGGTCCGCGTGCCTTCGCCCCCAAGCAGTGAAGACTCACTACTCAACTCTTCTTGACTCAGCTCTATGAACATTTCCTTCAAAAACAATTCTTCCTCCAATTTGCACAAACGGCACAAACTGAAAAGATTTTACCCATGTGAAGGCGCTCGTGCATTGTGGACTGAATGACCCCGCCGAAACTCCCCAGCCCCGGTTCTCCGATTCTTTGAGGGGCTGTTATAATCCCCCACATCCCAAGGTCTCCTCCATCTTTCCCAGCCACCGCCTCCACCCCAGCTTGTGATTCCCAAAAAGTTCCGAACCAGGACAATAAAATCTATGATATAGAAAAATAAGGACTTCGGTGCCTTGGGCAGCAGGCAGGACGTGATTGATGGCCATCGCAGGCCCAGAAGTCATCTGATTCGACAGGAAGAGAGCACGTCTTGATCTGTACACATTCTAGGAAACCCGTTTCTTTTACTTAAGCATAGTTAGTATTATGTCGCTAGTACCGATAAATATATATGTATATAACATTATATACATAAATATTTCTAAATATATATATATAATATTACATTAATATATATATATTTAGAAATATTTTATAAGAAATTCAATCAAAAAATTTAACAAATTAATCTTTACTGATATTTTTATATTCGCATTTTTTGTTACAAATTCTATTTTCTATTCAAGAATCGAATGAAGTCGCAGGTAGCATGGGAAGGCAATGGCGTTAAATAATAAAAAAATAGTATTTTGAAAGATTATGTTGGATTATAGCATCCTTGGAAAAAATTAATTGTTTCACAACATTTCGGCCTCTATTCTCGGAATCATTTTCAAATTGATTAATGCAGGCATTTGCTTTATCAATCAGGTAATAGAGCCTGAAAATTTTTGATCCTAATTAAATAATTTTTATTTATCTATGGGATGTTCTAATTCTAAATAACCTTTCAATCTGACCTCCAGAGCCTCATCTGTATAAAAGTAAAAATGTTTTGAATGGGGTCACTTAGCAGGAGCTTAGGCTCCGTAGTTGATGCTTCCTTTAAGTAGTAAGCTCTGTATGCAGTGTTCAATGTTGATATCATTTGTTGCTTAAAGTGCAATCCTCCGGAGCATGAGACTAACTATTTTATACAACTATTAAAAATGTAAATTTATACAAAGTACCTAATATTATTTAAATTATCCCACTTTACATAGAAATATCATAGTCAATATTGTATTTTTAATAAAATGATTTATGTTCATATCAAATATTTCTATTGTACAAAAGTGCCTCGGAGGCTGTCCGGAACGCTTCAAGCTACTCAATGACACCAACATACGATTAACAAATCTTTTGTACCTTTCTTAAAAATATTAACTTACAATAAATAGAAATACATTGTACCTATATTTTGATTTCACGGGTAATTAAAATTAAAGCCCAAAATGTCGGAAAAAACAGGGTTCTGGATAGAATATGATACAACATAATAAAATAAACAAAACAAAAACGCAGATAGTTTATGCTAACAATTTAATTTGTGAATGCTCGAAGAACCAACCATTCACGAAATTCGTTTCAATTTCCTGGTTCATTAATTTGCTTTCTTTTATTTATTTGATTGTAATTCAATAATCATAATCTAAATGGAATTAGCGGAACAATTGAAACTCTTCCTAATGATTTTTCTTTCTTTTAATTCGACTTTTAAAGGAATCAACTTCATGGAGTTGAAGACAATGCAAATTTAGTTTTATTTAATTGACTAAATTCTGGCAGTGTTTGCCTCAAGCAAAGGAAAACAAAAAAGAAAAAGTAGTCCATTTTTATAGTCTATAGCTGTGAAATTTTTAGTATTTTGTTGTGAAATATTATTAATTAAATGGTTTATATATATATATACTTATATATATATAATCATATAATATATCATTAAGAGAATAATTTACAAATATATAAAAACATTTTTACCATGAAAATAAAAAAAATAGTTGGCTTCTTCTTGTGGATTGGATTCATTGTTTGGGCCTATTTTATAATCTACTTTCTTCGCTAGAATCATAAATAATCAAAATTGAAGAAAACAAAATCGTACTTTTTTTGAAATTGGCCTAACGCGAATTGCTCTCCAACAGAAAAAGCAAATTGTAGTTTGATAATTGTACATAGATAATTACGAGCACTCAGTGCTTTTTGTTGAACAATGAACAGAGTTTATACATGGTGTTGTTATACTAGTTAGGAAAAATCATAATAGTATAAATGTAAAAAAAAATATAATAATATATTTTAATAAATATATAATGATTTAGAAATCAATTACAAAATCAATGTATGCTTTGAAAAACGTTTAAAAGCGAATTTGGCGTTTCACTAGAGATCTATAGTTATCTCTCCCAAGCGCTTGAGCTTAAACGTCTAGTAGTTCCTTCCAAAAAACATCTTTAGATCAATTTTTCATTATATAATCCTAATCATTTTTGTGTCTACGTCAAAATATATGTAATTGTAATAAAAGAAATTCTCCAATTTTTGTTTTTTTAAAAAAGTACTTTAAAATATTTAAATTGTTATTTTTTTATTTTATTAAACGTAAAACAAAGAAAATTTTATAAAAAAACTAAAATATTTATTTTTTTCATTTTTTTTCTTTTTTTTTATATTATATATATTAGAAAATGATTGCGTTATATTTATTGGCTTATTTGATTGGACTTCTTTCTTCTTAAAATACTTTCTATTATAATTGTTACTCTATTGTACATAGAATATTGTAAGCTAGACTTGTTCAACTTTTGATAACGGGGCATGGTTTTTTTTTTTAGAATTATTTAAATTTGTTTTTCACTTTAGTTTGGGAAATTGCAAATTTATTTAGTTTAGAAAGTGATTCTCTTCAATGAGATTCTAAAATAAAAAAAAAAAAAAAAAAGATCAGCAAGTGCAAATACTAAAACACTTTTGTATTTATAAATAATAATTCCAATAAATATAACTAAAAAAAAATAAAAAACATAAAAACAAAAACAATTTATTGTGTAATTCCAAAAGTTAAATTGTTGAATAACTTGTCGACTTATTTTGTTATTTTCTTTTAATAAATTAGAAAGGAGAGATTGTCTCTTTTAATGAAGCAAGACTCCTTAGTAAAACTTGGAAACATTATTTATTACTTTCAACCATCTGATTCTAATAGTAAGTCTAAAAAATAAAATAATTCACATCATCAGAAGAATCAACGTCTCCATGTTCAAAGAACTCTTCTTCTTGTGGCGTCCTCGCGATCCGGACCTCGAGATCGTATAGAACTACATCCTGCAAGTGAAAATAAAACAAAAACAGCAGGGTCAGCAAAATATGAATGGATCAAATTTCTTCATTTTTCTCTTGTATATTTTAATTTATTTATTAGTAAGTTTTACTTATATACAGTGGCGTAACAATAGATGGTGGGATGTCGGTCAAAATGCCACGGCCCCCCGGTCTCATTTATTATTACAAAATTCGCGTCTCGATTGTCAAGGAAATTCTCAGTTTTCGATCCACTTTCAGAAACGAAATAAAAAGTCATCTTCTATAAGAGAACTTGCTGATTTATTAAACATAAAGATTCATTTTATGTCTTCAAGCTATCCTGAAGTGTGCACTGCATTTCTTTTATTTGTAACCATTCCTGTGACTATGATTAGTACCGAGCGATTATTTTTAAAACTAAAATTGATAAAAACTTATTTATTCTATGGGACAAGAAAGGTTACGCAACTAAGCTATTCTATCCGTACAACATTATGTGACCCGAAATTTGAACTTTGATGTTGTCATTAACACTTTTGCTGAACAGAAAGCCCGAAAAAAGGAATTTTAATAATTAGAATTTTGACTAAAAATAAAATTATTATTTCAATCCAATACGCTTTTTAAATTAAAAGTTACTGGAAAATCAACGAAAAATGCACACAAGAATTATGTTAGTTTTAAATCATATATTTATAAGAAAAAATATGAATAGATAATAAAGAATGAGAAAAAGAAGGAGACATAATTATATAAAAAAAAAGTTAAAAAAATTCTAATAATTATAATGGCGTTTGTACTTAGGTTACGTAGTGATTTATTAAAAAGAAACTACAACGTTGGTTTAGCTTCTTTACAGTGAGGGAGGGCCCCATCCGATGAATTTGCCACGGGGCTCAACGTTATAGTTACGCCACTACTTAAATGGTGTCCAAATGGGCTCTGTTCCCAGGGACAATAAAGAAGAAAAAAAAATTACTAAGTTCAGAAGAAGAATTATTATTAGTTTTAAATCATATACCTATAAGAAAAAATATAAATAGACACTAAGGAATGAGAAAAAGGAATCATAATTATATTAGAAAAAAGTTTTATAAAAGACTGTTTATATGAATTCTAGATTTATCTGTAAATAATTGATAGTTCTCTGGTGCGCGTTCTAGCTGACACCCATTTCTATTTTTCCCTTTACTTTCTTTCCTTGCATTTGTTGTGATCATTTTCTTCGAATTTAATATAGATAAAAAAGTCGGCCAATTTATTTAATTTCGTTTTAGTTCCAGCCAAGTCCTTGTGAGTGGATGTTCAATTCTTTTATTAGTTAGAGGAGAATATTCGCTATTTTCCAGGGCATCTTAGAAGGAAATAAAGTAAGTACATGCTTATAATCTATCTATAGTATTAAGAGTCCACCCTCATTCTATCGTCATGATATCATAATAACCTTTGAATAAAACATTTTTTCAATTATTTATTAATTGTAAAGAATTTAATTTAATCAAATTATAAGTATTATTTAAAAATTTATTTAGGGGGGGGGTCGGTAGGCTAGGCGGTAGCGTGACAACGAGCTAACCAGGGGACCCGGGTTCGAATCCGACTCGAGGCAGCCAGCTAAAATCTGACCCCCGGGGGTAGAGACAAATTTTAAAAATATAGCTAGTATCGTAATTGGGCTTATGGCTAGAAAGGCCGAAAAGCCAAAAAAAAAAAAAATTATTTATTTTATTTTGTCATCTAGAACAGATCCCATGTAGACAGAACATAAGTAATTTTAACAGATACTAAAAATGATTGAATGATAGTTGTAATTAAGTTATTAGATTATTATTTGTTCTGTAATTTTAGTTATATTTAGTTAGAGGGGCGATCATTAAAATATGTTTTAAAATTTTGTTTGTTAATTCCAATTACTGAAAGTATTAGGTTGGTGCATAATTATCCGCTTTTTTTTTATTATGAAAAAAGAAACATAAAAATTTAACCAATAATATTATATATTATGGAGCGTTTTCACCATCTACTTTAATTTTTGCTTCCCATTTGGTTGTCAGACAGTCGATTCCACGGGCAAAGAAGTTGCTGTTCTTAGAGGCAATCCATGCTTTAACATCGGTCACCAAGTCATCCAAATCGTCGTAAATTTTATTCACCTGCCAGTTTTTCTGCGAGAAATTGACGTAGTAGTTTGTGGGAACCTCGGTCGGTGAATATGGCAGATGTGGGAGCAGACCCCATCCCTTATTGGCGATGGATTGCTCGTTTCTTTGCAGCAATTCAGAGAAAATTCGGACACGATCGTCTTTGTTTTTGTCAGAGAGTTCGTGAGGGTCACATCCACCAAATTTCCGTACCTTTCCGAGTTTTTTGAGACGAGATAGATAGATTTTTAATATTGCTCTGATAATTATATTCTCCTGAAGCATAAGAAGATACAAATTATATTACATTCAATATCTGCTTTCAAAAATTACATAATTAAATCAAATTACAAGAAAATAAATATATCACAAAATGATCAGCAAAATGGACGCACGATCATTGAGTGATCGACTTTAAAGTTTTTAGCCAGTATTCGAGTTGTCACTCTTTCGCCCTCTTCCACGGCCGCTAGTAGGGCCTGATTGTCGAAATCCGATAATCGACCTCTTCCTGGATTGTCCTCCAAGCTGGTATTATCTGATTTGAAACATGCAAACCACTCCTGAAATTGTCTTTCGCTAATTGTTCTTTCACCAAAAAGTTCGTTGAGATCGCGAAATGACTATGCTGCCTTCCATCCTCTCTCATAGTGGTACAGCATACTATGACGAATATGAATATGATTTTCGACATGCATTTTCTTAAAGAAATATTGAAGATTATTACTTTACAATACAGGGTATGGTCAAGTATTGTAATTGTGCATGAAAAAAGTGTTTTTTTCTTCTTTTTTTCGAAATATCTCAAAAACGGCTGAGAGTATTTTGATAAAAAAAAATTGAGCGAAAGCATGGCATTTCGGTCTACAAAAAAGCCCTAATTAGTGAACATCGAAAAAATTATATTTTTCGAGATAATACTTTTTTTTGTCAAAATGTCTGTTAGTCTGGTTGTGTCACCAAATTTTTGTGGACGAGCTAGCTCAAAAAATAGTGTAAATATCAAAACCAAATTTCACAAGTAGGTACATTGAAATTAAGAGCTGATTAGATTTTGGTGCATATCGACCCAAAATTAAGGGGTGGAGAGGGGTTAAACATTAAAAATCTAGGCCATTTGAGCAAACTCAACCGAAATTTCTATACATAATCAGTGGGCTCCCAGAAGTCTAAAAATGCAAAAACTTACCGCCCAAAATGGGGGGGGGGAGTGTAGGGTCATCACTGGACCCCCACTTATATTTAATAAAATTATTTATAATCATGTAGGGGAGGGGGGGGGTTAGTTTTTGCATTTTTAGATTACTCTGAACCCACTGATTATGTATACAAAATTTGGTTGAGTTTGGTACAAGGGGATAGATTTTCATTTTTTTGACCCCTCCCCCCATTTCGGGGGGTTAGTTTTTGCATTTTTAGACTTCTGGGGTCCCACTGATTATGTATACAAAATTTGGTGGAGTTTGCTCAAATGGCCTAAATTTTTAATTTTTAACCCCCCCAACCCCCCTTATTTTTGGGTCGATATGCACCAAAATCTAATCTGCTCTTAATCCCAATGTGTCAATACTACATATGAAATTTGGTTTTAATATTCACACTAGTTTTTGAGCTAGCTCGTCCACAAAAATTTGGTAACGCACAGACTAACTAACAGACATTTTGACAAAACCATTATTATCTCGAAAAATATTACTTTTTCGATGTTCACTTATTAGGACTTTTTTGTAGAGCGAAATGCCATGGTTTCGCTCAATTTTTTAATCAAAATAGTTTCAGGCGTTTTTGAGATATTTCGAAAAAACGAAGGAAAAATACACTTTTTCCATGCACGATTACAATTTCGAAATAACCGTTTATTTATTTTTTAATTCCTTTGCGATTTTTTTACTTGTTTTTAAAAATTTGTGAAACGTGAATAAAAATAATTTTGAATCGTTTTCTGTTTATCTGTCTATTCTTTAGATTATTATATCCACGATAACTCAAGAATATAAAATCATAGAAAGTTTATTCTGGTGCTAAAATTTCTATATTTACTAAAAGACAAACTAATTAGATAATAGCATTCTAGCATCATAAGTTTTGGTTCAAAATAAGGAGAAAAAAACTCCCTAATGATTTTTTGTTATTTTTCTGAATATTATGAGAAAAACATATTAAACATAAATACCTACAATTAAATAAACTGATCTGTCCATCTACATGACTTTATCTTACACCTGGCCCCTCTCTTATATATTATTTAATACTAGCTGAATCTCTTATATTTAATACCAGCTAACGACCCTCCCCTCACCCATTTTGGGTGCCTAGTTTTTGCTTTTTTAATCTTCTAGGGGTTCGTTCACTGATTATCTATACAACATTTGATTGAGTTTGGTCCAAGGTCCTAGATTTTCATTTTTGGAGATTATTTTATTAGAAATTTCAGTTTTCTTCAAAATTTGTTTAAATAAATTTGTACCCCCCCTCCCCTCTTTTTGGTCACTATGAATTTCACATAGTGGCTCATTTTCATAAGTCCATTTGGGTGCAATGCAAAATTTCGTAGAAATCGATTAAAGGGTCTAGAACTTAAATTGATATCTTTATTTTTTGACCCCCCCCCCCCCACCAATTTTTGAAAATAATAAGTCTTTTATATTATAAGTTCATTTTATAGTATATTTAATTTTTTTTTTTTTTTTTTAGTTTGAAGATCTTTTTTTTTTTTTTTTTTTTTTTTAGTTTGAAGATCTTATTATTTTAATTTTTAACCCCCCACCCCATTAATTTTGGGTTCGATTTCAATCATCAGATCTTAATCTTATCTGCATCATCATCAAAACTACATGTGAAATTTCGTTTTAATACTCACACTAGTTTTTGAACTAGAGCATACACCAAAATTTGTTAATGTACATTCCTACGTACTAACTAACTGACATTTTGACATAACAGTTAATATTTCGAGAAATATAATTTTTGCTAATTCTGGCTTTTTGTAAACCAAAACTCCTTGGTTTTGCTCAATTTTTTTAATCAAAATAGTTTCAGCCATTTTTGAGATATTTCGAAAAATACTCACTTTTTTCATGGCGATTACAATACTTGAGCATATAGTGTATGGTAAAGTAAAACATTTATTGATTAATTAATCAACAAATTAATAAGAAAAAATGTTAAGTGTATTTGATTATACAGATGAATATGTGTAATATAACATTGCATTCCATATAAACCTAGAGCTAGTGAACATTTTAGACGATTATTTCAGAATGCAAATAACCCAAATCCCATCACTTTTAGGTGAAAATGACCAATGAATACGTCAAAAATAAAAAATTGTAAAATCAAGAAATGGTTAAATTTGATTTCAGGAGATTTCCAATGATCATATTTACCATTTTATACCAAAGGTAGAACGAAAGCCCTGTCATCTTACACCTTTGTGAAATTAAATTCGATATCGATATTCAGAATTAAAAAAAATTGCATCAAATAAAGGTCAATTAGGGGTCAATAGAAAAATGTAAAACTGTACTATATTTATATTTGTACAATATTTAATTAGTCCCATAGTTTCTATATTAATCACGATATTTTGTACTACTCATCTACTTATATTTCTTTGATCAAAATGGATTTTTAATGAACAAATCAATTATTAAAAATATAAACTTACACAGGCATCCTTTTTATTTGTTCTATTGGTGGTTTCCCATCGCCTTCCCCTGTACAATTACATAAAAAGTAAATTAGAGAGGTTTGATAAAATTTCAAGAAACTCTTGAATGGGTCGACGGTGAACTCAAGTATTTTATGGTAAAGCCTAGATTTTACGCAGCCTTGAAGCATAGGTGACGAGTCGATTGCCTATATTCAGGCGTATGGTACTTACAAGGCTAGATTTTTTCTTAATCTAAATGTTTTCAAATATTGCTTAGGAATAACCTATACAAATTTAAGTATAGGTATAATATATCTATAATTTCTATATATGAGCCGTTCAGAGGCCAATCCAACTAAATCTATAAACCAAAAATAATATTTTTTTAAGTCCCAAATTCATTAGAAAACAGTTTCAGAAGAAATAAAAAGTAGCTTCTACTGATGAAAACCAGAACCAGGAGTTTTGTACAAAAATAATAAACCTATTTTGTTGTTTATGGATTTACGAAAATGTGTATAAATTTTTCAAAAGTGGGCTTGGAATTGGATAAACTTCTGAACTACTCATACATATACAAATTTAAATTTAATGTCTGTGATTTCAAAATATACAAATATTAATATTATTAGTCTTATTTAAAGCAACTAATTTACTAAATTTCTAGAGATAAGGAAGAATTTCTCTCGAAACGTTTGTACATTCAGTAAACGTTTTGGAATTGTTTTCTTTTTAAGGAATTGTATTTATTTTAATTAAATATAAACCTATATTTAAGTTTAGTTGCCTTCTTTCATGAAAACTAAACATAATCAACTGTTTATAGAATTTTTTGTCTAATTGTCTGTATAACTCTTAATTTTAACAACTTTTAAGGAGTTAGGTGTTGGTTTTAGGTGAAAGATTTTAATATAATAAAAAAACTTAAGGAAGATTCGAGGTAGGTTTCACAAAAAAAAGAAATAAATTTTTATTTTTTTGTGAAACTTACCTCGCATCTTCCTCAAGGTTTATTATTATATTAATTTTAACAGCTTAGAAATAAATGGTTTTATATAAATACTAGCTGTGTCGCCCATCTTTGGCGGGCTTCTTGCTAGTCAAGGAGTAGATTCTGTAGGTTAAAAAAAATCAAGATCTAAATGAATTTTATAAGCTAAATTCAAGTTAAAATGTCAAAATTTTTATATCAATACAAGCTGCCTTCTTGCTTTATAAAGTGCTTTTTTCGGGATATTTTAACGAAATAATATTTCTTTTTCTTTATAAAAAAGATACTTAGTATTCAAAATATTATGAATAATTCTTGGGAAATTAAATTTTTATTTTAATAATATAATCAAATAATTTTTCTATAGGGGTTCTCTTTTGTATCGTTTTTCTTTGGAGAAAAAGCATGGAAAATTTTTTTTTCGAAATAATTTAACGAAATAAAATGTTTTCTTCTTTTTATAAAATATTATTTTCAAATATATAGATATGTATAATTATTATAAAATTAATATATTTTTAACCAAATAAATTAATAATAATTAATTTTCCAATAGTTATACATATTTTATATCAAAATTGCATTTTAGCATTTTATGGTAAAATACGGTCAAGTCTATAACTTCAACAAAAATTCATAGAAAGGTCTACTAATTCTTTAGAACTGAATAGAATGGGGGGGGGGGGGGTACTTTTCATGAAACCGGGGGAGGTGTGAGTCATAAAGCTAGGAGGGCCACCCCTGGATTACATATTTGAATTCAGCAGCAAATTTTCATTCGGAATAGAATTATAGCGAAGGTAAAAATGGAAGAAATACCCTATTTTTGTCTTGTTAAATATTGTCAAAATTTAAATGGCTTTAACTCAAAACTACGTTTTTTACTTCTAATAATATTCAAAAATTCTAACTGAGTCATTTTTTAGGAATTTTTAGGCGGGACAAAAAGCGTTTTGTTCAGTTGTTTCTCTAGAAACAGGAGATGCCATTAGCTCGATTTTGACCAGGTAAAGATAAGAGCCATTTTCCTTACACCATCACATAATTATATATTATAAAAATTTTCTATGCAACTTTTTCAAACAGTTAAGTGAAACATGTGCTGCTCTCTATACTCCCGAATAAGTCAATAAATCTAGAGCTAGAATGAAGTTAGAGCTGTGTTTGAGAGATGGCAGCTGTAGCAAAGAACAGGTCACTATATGAACAGGAAAGTAGACAAATCGTGAAAGAAAATAATGAACAATTTAGTTAGATAATAAGCAGCGAATTTCTCAAGCATATTTACGATGAAAAAATGTATTTTGCTCCATTGTTAGAAGCCGGTTAGAATATGCCAATCCCATCTGGTCGCCCTTTATAAAACTCATATTCAAAAGCTTGAGCGGGTCAACGCAAATTCTTAAGATTCTTCACACTACACATTTCAATAATGGAATTATCCTACTTCTTCTTCAAGTGCCATACTCGAATACTATGGAGAGTATCCTCTCCATTTAATTCTCCTGCGGAAATTTTTCACATGGGTGGTTTGATACATCAAAGATTATAATTAAGAATAGTCTATTCAAAAAAATAATTACCTAATAGTAATTCAATAATAATAAAATAATAACTCAGGATAAAAATTACTCCCCTCCCAGGCGGCCCTAGTATATTAATTTACGCATAAAAATAAATATTTGCTCATTGTGCTTTAAAATGTCTGAAGCTCAAAGAAAAATAGAAAGATTATTTTCTTTTTGTGTGTCTGAATTCCGATACTCACGATAACCAAAGAACGGAAAGTCAATAAGTTCGTTTGTATCAATACAGAGGACTGATTAGATTTTGGAATATCTCGTTCAAAAAAGAGAAAATATTTTTTTAAATTATTCTATTGAGATTTTAAGGGGATGTTATAGTATAGCCATAAATGAACAATTTATATTTAAGTTGATTAATAATTACTATTAATAATAACTACTATAGGTAGCTCTAGTATAACGAGTGTTGAAAAAGTTTTCATTTTTTATATTTTAATGTGCTGGTGAGCGACTCTTTCATTAGAATCTGGTCGATGAAAATAACTATAAAGACCGGAAAAATAATATATCTTTCTTTAGAGCTAAGGTGTATTGCAGGATGCCTGAAACAGGCATTGACTTGGAAGCGGCATCCACTTACAAGTCCAGAACTGTTTCAGACTATTAGAGATTCATTTCTTAATTTCTATTATTCTAGGAATGTCCTTTTGCACTCGGACCAAAACGATACTCGTTATAGAGAGAGAGAATATTCAATTGGACTTCATTAAAATTCAGACAAAAATGTACAAAAAGAATTACTTGTTGCGGCTCTAACTAGCAAGCATACCTAGTCTTGAAAAAGCTTTTACTTTTTCTTCTATTTCTTTATATTTTTAATCACGTCGATTCACTAAAATATACCTACCTCACAATTAGTTTTGCCTAGTCAGCACTTAATTACTATTTTTCCCCCCAAAAAAGGGACAAAAATACAAACTGACCTGGACACCTGAACCATATCTTCAAACCGACAAGAATGGTAAGCAACGGTGGGGAGGAGGGAGCTAAGGAGGCTGAATCCACTACCCCAGGACAAGAGTAAAAAATGTAAGTAAAAGTAATAATGAAAAAATTAACAAATAAAATGAAAAATATATTTGGTAAATTTATATCTATATATATAAAATTAAGGTTTTGTCTGTACATTGCTCCAAATCACGCCAAATTTTGGTTGCACACGTTTCAAGCCAAGTTATGAACGAAAACACCTTCAACAAAATTATTGTCTGTATGTATGTTTCCGTGGTTTCCATGAAAAGTTGCTCACGATTTACGTAAAAACGGCTGAAGGGATTATTATGAAATTTCATATAGCTATATAGCGTTTTTATATTTTGACCCCAGAAGGGGGTTTGGGGGGCGAGCGAATGAAAATGATCAAATAACTCCAAAACTATTAACTCTACGACGAATTTTATTATGAGCAAAGTTGTAGGGGATGTGATTTCTGACAACTTTTTTTTTAAATTCCCCCCAAAAACCACACAAAAGGGGGGGGGGTCAAAAATGAAAATTCTTGCTCTTTGACCAAACTCAACCAAATTTTGTATACATAATCTGTGGGTCACTAGAAGGCTAGAAATGCAAAAACTAACCACCCAAAATGGATGGTGATCAAAAAATGTAAATTCTTACTCTTAGAGCCAACTTAATCAAATTTTGTATACATAATCTGTGGGTCACCAGAAGGCTAGAAATAAAAAAAACTGGGTGCGGGGGTGGGGTTCGGGGGTGGAGCACGGGGGTTCAGGGTGGAGTGGAGGGGTTCAGGGGCGTAGTGCGGGGGCTGGAGTGCGTGGTGCGGGGGGTGGGAGGTGCTGGGTTGAGTTCGGGGGGGGGGGGGGGAGTATGAGGGTGGGGTTCGTGGGTTGGGGGTCCAGGCGGTGTGCCGCCTGGTTAGCAAGAGGGCCGCCGAAGGCGGGCTTGCACCCAGTATTTATATAAGTCCAAAAAAGTACTTATCTACATCCTATATAAATTAATTCCATATCATAGATATATTTGTGTGTGTGAGTGTGTTTCAATGACCTTTTAGTAGTACTATGTGATAATCGTATTATTAATTATTTTATTAATTTAATATATTACATTATCGTATGTTTCAATATATTAAATTTTAATATGTTAAAAGATATTCCAATATTGTAGAGTGAATTAACTTGATGGATCAATAACAAATAATGTATCTCTGATGGCGAGACATCCCTCTCAATATAACTGTCTCTGTGTGTGTATTAGCCCTCCTCAGAACAAAATCCTGGTTGCGCCACTGAGCCTACATCTTTTAAAGTATTTCATGTTATATTCATATTCATATGTTATAAGAAAGAACCTAAAAATGTCAATAGTATAGTTAACGAATCCCCGTTCAGTTAAAATCTCATAAATATAGGTCAATCTCAATCTAAAACCATTTATAATAAATAATTATTTTTTTTAACCGACTTCAAAAAAGGAGGAAGTTATCAATTCGACTGATTTTTTTATATCTATGTTACCTGATTTCTTCGCCAATTGTGTGTTTTGATGATTTTTTTGCAATGGGTTCAGTATAGTTTCTAATTGGTAACATATAAATTGCATTGGTATTGGACCTTTGTTTTGTTATGTATGTTCATTGTTCACTGGTTCACGCATAGCTTCTTTTTTTATGAACCGATTTGAATGATTCTTTCTGCGTTTGGATCAGTATAGCACCAATGTAGTCAAGTTACCTAACTATTTATTTATTTATTTATGTATCTTTAGAGAGATCTTTTTGCCACGTGGACTGATTTCGATGATTCTTTTTTTACTGGATGTGAAGCAATTTTATTTACAAAAAAGCGAAAATATGTCGGAACTACTATAAAAATTAATGATTCCCATTTAAAATGGCAGTATAAAGTCAAATAACTTGGTGTCCTATTGGATCGCAGAGCTAATTGGGCTGCTCACACGACTTTGATAAGAGAAAAAGCACGAAGGGCTATCAAAGTTATTTGGCCTTTAATTCGTCCTGGAAGTTCACTTTCACTTGAAGGTAAATTAACATTATATAAAATGTTAGTGAAACCTATTTTGGCATATTCGGTACCTGCCTGGTTACCTTACGCCTCAAAATCATATGTAGAGGCATTGGAGAGAGTACAATCCAGGACACTAGCCCCTCCCGGAACATCGAACGAAATTATCCTAGTCGGCCTAGGAATGCAGAGATTGTTGGACAACCTAAACGTCATTACTAATCGGTTCAAACAAAAGACCCAAACTAGTCTAAACCCCCTAATACTGGAACTCTACTCGACCTAACGCTCATCTTTCATCATAGCATCATCATTTTTATCTAATTCATTCCTTAATTTTATAAATAACGCCAAAGAGGTTTTTTATTTCGTCAATATTTCTTCTTATTAAAAACACGGACTAAAAACATTATCGTTACCCCGAGAAGATCAAGAAGAGTCGATAGTTGGGAAGTAATCTCCTAAGTTGAAGCTCAAATAAAATATATACGTTAATCCATGTAAAATAATTGGTTCAATAAAATTTATTATTATTATTATCATTTTTTGATTCATTCGTCCGAAGCTTTCTCTTACGAGATGCATGCAAGATATTATCTTAAGTCGCTATTAATAACATCAGAACATCACTAAAAAGAGAAAAATAAAAATAAAGCCGACTTCAAAAAAATTAAATGCAACAAATAAAATAATAAGAACTCAAAAATCAAATAAAATGCACTAAAGGGTATAAAATAATTATCTAATTTAGTTATAACTAAACGACTAAATATTTACATGAAATGACTTTTTGAAGTCGGTGCTAAACAAACTATATAAGCGAGCTTACCCGCTAAACGTACTAAGTAAAATCCGTCGAGTTCGATTCATAAAATGTATATTTTTGGCACCACTTCAAAAAATGATTTCATGTAAATATTTCGTCGTTTAGTTGTAACTAAATTAAATAATTATTTTATACCTTTTAGTGCAATTTATTTGATTTTTGAGTTCTTATTATTTTATTTGTTCCATTTAATTTTTTTGAAGTCGGTTTTATTTTTTTTTTTTTATAAAAATTATTTGATATTCATATTGATTTGTGCGATTTTAATATTTTAACAGAAATTAAATTCTCTTTTATTAATTTTTTATATTTATTTATTAATTTATATTTTTAAATTAAATTTAATTAAAAATATTTTTTTCCGTTTTCATGAAATATAATATGTTAGAAAATTCAGGACAAAAATAACTATATTTTTTGAAATAATAATTGAACTATTAGTCAGAGCTCAAAAATATCAACCATCCGATTTTGCTTCTATCCGAATTAGGTATAACAAGTCTGAATTTAGTTCAAATTCTCTTTCTTTAACCAAATCTGATCTATTGGTATTTTCTCTTGTCCAAACTTAACTGATTATTCTTTCATGAAAATGATTTAACTAGATTATCATCGCTTCTCATCATATAGGATGTGATATATTTTATCATATTACTCTTTCGTATTTGACTCATTCTCATATATCATTTGATAGGGCCTTCAATATCTTTTTATAGTATTACTGTATAATAGTTTCAAAATTAGTAAATTAACAAGATATTCTTGCAAAGGAAAACACAGGCTTACAATAATAATATTCAGTAGCTATTGGTATAAGTCTTATGATTTGCTTTAGATTTGTTTTGAAGAATAACAAATAACAGACCGCTCTTGCCTCTTCATTTCTAAAATATCGATCATTAAAATCTTGTATAATAATCATCGCGGCCTTTATCTAATGATAAAGTTTTTAAGGAATTTGGTGTTGGTACTTGGTGAAACATTTTTTAAAAATTATTGGATAAAAATACTATGGTAGGTTTCATTAAGTGATTAATGTGAAACCTACAAAGTATTTTTATCCAATAATTCTAATGATAAAGATTTACATTGATATGATTAGAGATAAAAAAATCATCACAATATACGCCGTTTCGACACCTAGTTCTGGAATGGTTTTTAAGCCTTTATGAAGTTGCTTATTAGATTCTGAATATTCAGATGTTTACCTTTGTTTACCATTTTAACCAACAATTATTATTTTTATGGATTAATCTAAGAAAACTTTTAAAACTTTTTTTTAATATAAATAATTATGAAATCAATAAAAAAGTTCTACGTTTAATATTGAGACAGTATATATATGCTTAATTAGATTTTAATTTTTAATTTAGGATGATTTTATTATGTATTAAAGATTAAAGCATATTATAAATTTCAATTAAGTTTGACTTAGTCATGTATCTACATTTTTTATGTTTATTTCATAAAAGAATCTTAAAATTTTAATCAAACTTGGTCCTCCTAATGAAATTAAAAAAAATCTATATTAACTAGATGAAAAAATTATGTCCTACTTACTATATAGGCATTATAATACATACTCCCTAGTGGATCCGAGCCGTTAGTCGGTGATTCTTTGGGTTAGTTACAAGCGGTTTATTAATATTCTAAATTTTTAATTTTGGCAAAAAGGTCAATTTCCTTACAGCCAGAATGAAATAAAATTGAAATAAAAGTAAATGTATTTCAATTATATTTAATCCTGCCTGCAAAAACAAATCAACATTTTTCCCTGGATTTCAATTTATTACCTAATGGATAACAGAGCTTCCTTCAGTAATTTATTTGTTTTTAATTATAGTTTATTTTAACTAATTTCAACGACTTGATTTTATTCAATCACCGGTTAATAATTAGGTTAATTAAAAAATATATCAAAATATTTTTTATTTTTTCACAAAATTAAGAACTGGTTATAATATAGAGTAAGATATATATTTTGAAATAATTTTTTGATTATTTTTTAATCTATTAAATGAATACAGATCTTTATAAAAAAATACAATAATATCATCATTTATTAATAATTTAATAGTTCAGGGAGAAAAAAATATATTTATACTATTTGTCGAAATGATGACTCGCAAAAAGAACCTGGACTACCAACACACAATATTACCACTTCAAAGTCTTCGAGAAAAATGACCTGACCCAACCCATTGTCTGTGAAAAAGAGAAAGTATACATTTTAAGAACCCATACCATAGCATTCGTATGATGAAAATTAATTAAAAAACTCACCGAAATTATTTATTTCAAAGTTGAGACCTACTTAATAATACCTAATTGATTCCATGTTTTCGAAAAATGATTAATAAAGTTTGTTTAATTAAAATCGTTTGAGTCATTTTTGAGATAAATATGTATATCCCACCCAAAACACTTCTATGAAAAAAAATCAAAGTTCGAAAAAGTACTGTGAAATCTACAGTGCAGCCAAATTAAATTCGCCAAGAGAAATTAATCCGAGAAAATAATACATATATACTTTTTTTTTTATGCAATCGAATGCAAGAAGGGGTGTACCAGTAAAGATGAAGCCGCTATGGATCTCGAAAGACCCTTGCATTACCGAAGAGAAGGGAAAGTTGATTAAGTGAGAGGGTGTAGACGTAGGTGTTTATGCACTCGGGTTTTGAAGGTTTGAAGATTTTAAGTGCTGGGAAAGATGGTGGCTGGAAGAGAGTTCCAGTTCCTTGAAGTCATGGGGATATACATATTGGCGAATGAAGTGGTCCGGCACTTTTATAATTTGACCGCGAAAGAGTGTTGGGAGTCAGCAAAACGCGTGCTAACGCGAAAAGCATGCTTTGGAGGGAATTATTGATTTTATCTCATCAGAGCACCTGCCGTGATAGTATCTATAGAAAAGGGAAAGGGCAGAGACATTTCTTCGATGAGCTAGCTAGTCGAGGGAGTCGGTGAGGGTCAATTAGCCTGACGGCTCGTTTCTGAATTGCATCAAGGGTAGCAAGAGAATTTTAGAGGCTCCTCTCCATAGATGAGAGCCGTATTAGAGACAGAGGCGGATTTGAGCCTTGTAGATGGTGAGAAGATGTGGGGGCTTGTAAAATCGCTTGGACCTGAATAAGTAGCCAATCTTCCTTGCTGCAGATTTCGCATCAGAGGAGATGTGTTCATTCCAAGACAAGTCAGATGCGACAGAGACGCCCAACATGGATAGGCTGTAACACATTTTCAGGGTATTCGAATCGAAGTGAATATCAGGGAAATTTTTATTTTCGCGCCTAGAAATTAGACAACTATCAATTAGGACCGATTTTTTCCATTTTAGATGTCGATCCAGATTTTTTTATGGTTTCTATAAATTATTTTCCTGAAACTTGGTTAGTCATGAATTTATCTAATTTTCTTACCCTAATAGTAGGTATAATGCGTACATCCAAGTTTCAGGAAAATAATTTAAATTAAAAATATAGAACCCATAAACTAGCGATCGTCATTTAAAATTGAAAGAATGGGTCTTAATTGAAAGTAGGTACTATTTTCTTAACTTAATTTTGCTTGGCGAATTTAACTTTTGACTGCACCCCAGATTTCATTACTTTTTCGAACTTGACTTGTTTTTTCTTAGAAGTGATTTGGGTGAGATTTCGTTTCTTTATATTATGTGGCTTTTAGTTTTATTTATTTTTTTCTAAGGTGGTTTAATTTATCCTACAAATTTTCCCTCTTCATTTAAAGGCTAAAAATAGTAAAGTTTTCTTAGAAAATCATAAGATGGTGTCATCTATTAAATCCGATGGAATGGAATATTTTTAATTATATGTCAGAGGGGTTGTTTTTGTAAAGTTTTTGTAATTATATTTTTATCTTTGGTTAATGACATAAACTCTACCAATATGCCAAATTTTAGCATCATAGGGTCATTGTATATTTAATAGATTCAAATTTACCAAAAACCTTCATGCCTTCGTTTTAGGGGTTGGAAGAGAATAACTATGGGTTTTTCAAATTTTCCTTTATTATTATTCCCTCAAATTCTACCAATATGTCAAATTTTAGAATCCTAGTGACATTACATATTTAATAGATGCAAATTCACCCTAAAATATTCACCCCTTTATAGAGGCACACTGAAATCGGGTGGGGATACTCCGAAACACGTCCTTGGATAATGGTAAAAATGGTTATACACGTTATTTTTTTATTTTATTAAATATAATAATCACAACAACAAAACGCTTTTATTATAAACATGATTTCTAAGAGAGAAAAAACATATTGAGTAGAAAAAATAATATGTAAAATGTTGGCTCAAAATTCATCAGCACCTAATATGCATTTGCCTTTTAGAAATTTAGGTAAGACAATAGATAAATAATATAAATGTCTTAAATAAGCAACAGTTATTGTGGTGGAGCTAGCTTTCATACAAACCAATATATCGGCTACAATGGCTTAACTTTTGTCCTAAACGGGCCCTGTATCAAAATTTGTCGGGGGCCCTTCTACTCAATGTGTTGGGTAACATTTTACAAATATTTGCCTACACACGTCGGGGCCCTTGTAGACCGGGGTCATTGATACGGCCGATACGGCGGTAGCTACGCCCTTGGATTCAGTTGAATCTTTCTCAAACCCCATTTGAAAATATCTAAATAATATTTCTCTATGCAATTGGATGTTGATGAAAGCAGTCCACGGTGGTTGTAAAAAATAAGACTATAGAGGTTTTATTATTTTACATTTATTTGTTAAACCGACGTTTCGGAGATTTATTCTCTCCTTCTTCAGGGTAACAAAAAGTCAATACCAGTCCGTCTCCTAAAGAAAATCTCTATCAATATTTCTCTATACTAATAGTATAGTATAGTGATATTTCACTTTATTTATTCTCTCTAAATTTTATAATACATTCCAGGACTACAGATTGATCTGCTGTTTGGAACTATAAAAGTGCCCTGTGTCTACGACGATGCGTCTTTGCCAAGAAATGTGAGTACAGATTTTTCAACACCTTATTAAAACCCATTAGAATTATGTATATTTATTCACGATCAGGAATTAATTTAAAGGACATGAATGATAATCATAAGTACCTGGAGGCACCGAGCGATGCACGGTAACCCCCTGACCACCCCCCCATCAACCACACATCTCGCCCCCACCACTGCACCCCCACTCCGCCCCACCCCACCCCAACTGCGCCTCCCACCCCGGGATCCCCCACAACTGCATCCCCACCCCCCACCCAGTTTTTGCACTTTATCTTTCTAATGGTCCACATATTATGTGTATATTTGTTTACTCGTACACCAATTTGACCACATTCGTTCATATTGATAAATATTATAAAAAAATAAATAGGAAAATAATAATAATAAAAAAATAATCGTATAGGATTTGAAATAAAAACATAAAATTAAAAAAAATATGTACGTCTCGGGACGCGCACAGAAGTGATAACTTTCACCAAGCAAGTATTTTTTTAGGAAGACAATTTCAAGGATAATTGCGCGGAGAAAAGTGAATTGAATATTTAATTTTAATTAGGAGAGTGGAGGGGGAGGCCAAAGAATAATTATTAATATATTTAATGTTTCTGGATTTAAAATTAATTGTTGTCTTTCTTTCAGCTTAATTCAATTATACATATTTCAAATTTGCCTCGCCGCAATTTATTCAATGAATTATATTTATTAAATACATAGCTATATATAATATATTCAATTATTTCCACACTTATAATAAAGTCTAATTCAAAAATATTCATTTTAGTAAAAGTAAAAATCAAATTTTTTAAAATAGTTCTATAGTCCAGTGGTAGAGTGTGTCTCTGATGCAAGAGGTCTCTGGTTCTAATCTGATATCCAGCGAGTCATTTTTTTTTATTGAGATTTTCATCTATCAATAATTATTTTAATTAAGAAAAAATCAATTAAGATGAATTTTGATGAGGTCCAGACCTAGCCAGATCTTTTTTTCATCCTCAAAACTTGTTGATAGATTTTGTTTCATCAAAATCGGTAGGGCCGTTTTCAAAATAGAACCAAGATACAAATATATAAATAAATATATATATATATATATAACTATATATATAAATAAATAAATATACAATTTTTGCTCGTTTAATAAGAGTCGATAAATACGAATTTTTAATAACATTTATTAAATAAATTGTTTAAATAGGAATTGACTAGAATTTCTTTACGTTTAATTTTTTTATTCTGGCTAAATGGGCTTTAGTTCCCGAGGCCAAAAGGGTAGAGAGAAAAAAAAATTATTTATCTAATTTATTTAGTATAGCTATTGAAATAGATAAATATCTAAATAATTTTTGGAAATCTTAATAAAAATTATTTAGCTCAAGCTTGGGAATGAATTATTCTACGGATGCTCTTTTTTTCTTTATCGAAATTATCGATAGGAGGTGCACAAACTAATTATTGCTCCTGATCCCGTCGTTACAAGCTCAGACAAGTTTTTAAAAATATTTTTTTTTCACTTGAGTTGTTTATTCTTAAGTTAAATATTTTTACTAAATACTCCAATTCTTTTTCTTCTAGTGCCTAGTGTCTAGTGTCTCCATTCAATCTACACGTATGCATAGGATTGGTTCACCTCTTCGAGATGATGCATCTAGTTACTCCTAACGCTAAATTATCCCTTATCTATATTGATTTTATTTTTATTGATAAAACTATTTCTTATTTGAATTAATTTTTTCTTAATCTTATTTCCGCTTCCTCTTTCAATTTAATTCCTACCATACATACATTAAAGATAATTTTAAGACTCTTTAATTAAAATATATCATTGACGTATTTAATAACTTTTTAATTTATTTTAAATATTTCTTAACTCTGAAATTAATTTAATTTTGTTTTTCTATTTTTCTGGTATTCTCCTGAACCCTCTCTGCTGTTTCTAATTGCCATCGTTCATTCATCGATGTTCTTCTTTGGCTTACAGACTGTAATAGGAGTTCACCATTTATTATAGTATGACGTTAGTTATAATTATTATTAGATTTCGTTGTTTAAAGGGGTTTATACTTTTAGATAGCAGCTAGCTTTTTTTAGAACCAATAGGATGTGCTCTTTCAGCTGACCCAGTGTCGTAGCTTGTCCTAAACGAGCCCCAAAATTTGTCGGGGGCCCTCTACCCGACTGCGGCGAATATTTGCTTACATACGTCGGGGCCTCTGTATCCCAGGGGCCCCTCATCATTACGGCGGTATCTACGACCCTGATCTGCTAGTAAATTATAAAGAACTCCAGGATTAATGTAATACATAATTTTGACCCAGATTTGCAACTTTGATCTTTTGAGAGAAACATTTTTGTATTTTCTATTGTTTTATTCCCCTAGATATGGCCATTCAAATGACATAGATTTAACATTCGATTTAATAATTCTCCTTAAAGCCTCTGCAAAGCGCAAAATTCATGAATATTGCCATTCAGCTATTTCCAACCATTCATCTCTTTGCAGTCAAATTAGATATAAATCAATAAATTCTTCCCTTCGCTCATCCCCATGATTCCTTGCTGAATAGAAAAATAGTCTTTCTGCTTCCATTATTAGCTAATCCAGCTAGCACCAGCTTTTCAAGTAATTTCTTATATAGGTAATACAACTTATTGCAAATGCAATTCTCAATTTTGTGAATTTTTTTTTTTTTTTTTTAATTCAATCGAATTCAAGAAGGGGCGCACCAGTCAAGATGCAGCCCTTATGAATCTCGAAAGACCCTTGCATTACCGAAGAGAAGGGAAAGTTGATTAAGTGAGAGGGTGGGGACGTAGGTTTTTATGCACTCGGGCTTTGAAGGTTTGAAGATTATAGTGCTGGGAAAGATGGAGGCTGGAAGAGAGTTCCACAAAATTGTATACCTATTCTCTTTTTTCAGTTTTCTTCTTCACGAAATACCTACATGCGTCATTTTTAATCTGTTTAAACTATTTGCTCTAGTAAGTGAACAATTCCTTAAGCTATTCGCTTACCCAAGAGTTCGTAACTAGATAGTGACAGAACATTTTTATATAGTAAGTCTAGCAATGTGTTTTCGGATTAAATTTTATAATTTGCAAGCTTTCCCAGACATCACACTTTGGTCTTTGTCTTTCAAATGACGTATATCAAGGATGTAACTGACGCCTTTAATTCACCAGATAGGTAAATCTCGATATACGCCCTAAAATAAATACGTCTTCATTTGGAGCAAGTTTCAACATAAACAACATTTTTTGACAATTTTTTCGTCTGCTAAAACGAAAAAATGCACTCTTACACATCTTACGTAAAAAGATAAAAAACAAAAGACCTGTATGTTTAGTACAAAAGCGAGGATTACTATAGAGAATATCTTTTTCATTGGAATTTTTTATGGGAAATTTTTCACATAGGTGATTTCTTATTTCCTTCCTCTAGATTTAGTGAAATGCCTAAAAGTCAAGTTTTAGAAAAATAATTTCAACTAAAAATGCGAAATCACTAAATATAGATGGACATGTAAAATGAAAAACATGCGTTTTAATTGAAGTTATTATATTCTCGACTCACTTACTAAATCGGTGATGTTGAACTTGGTAGAACATTAGATCTCCTTACTTTTTATTAATGGAACTTAACCTTTTTTTACACAAGTGTTTGTGTTGGGATTATAATTACTAGTTATGTATATTCGATTTCTCTGAAATCAAAAATCTCTCTTTGGAAAAAAATACTTAGCCGGAATTTCTTTTGAGGGGATCTAAAAAGAAAAAGTAAAAAAATATTTCTGCTTAGTACCTACTCTAGGCAGGTAGTCCAAGTTACTAAATTCACTGAACAATGTTGAATTGATGTTTTTTAGCTCATTATGCTTAGAAATGTAAGAAAGTGGAGAAAAATATTTTTAATAAAAACTTGTTTTCTGACTGGCTATGTGCCTGGATTTAGAAACCCACGGTAACTCAAGATTAGAAAGCCATGAAAAATTTATTCTTCTTCCAAAATACTTGTTTTTTTAATAGGGAGAACTCAGATTTTGGACCCTCTAGCTTCCGTATTACCGATTGAGAAACGGAGAAAATATTATTTTTTAATTGTTTTTATTGATAATTTGATACCAGGTCATAATAAAGGTACCTGTGTATGTAATATAGAGCGAATCGAGGCTTGAATATGTTTTCACTTTGACTTCTATTTAATTATTAATAAATATTTCCTTCTTTATAAGAAATAGTTTGTTTTTAAATAAAAAAATTATTTATCGGTAGACTTTTCATAATATCTTTTTCTCAAACCGGTTGCGAGAAAAAAAAAGTGAGCGACTTCTCTGATATTTTAAAAAGAAACAATAAGTATATTCATCTAAGTACTTATGATTCAAAAACTAACTAAATAGAGTAGTTAACAAAAAATAATTATGCAGTAATTTTTATTTACTCTTTACTGAAAATACTTTATTATTAATAAATAGTGATTAAGATTTATCGTTATCGTGAACTTTCTTGAAAAATTCCTTCTTAATTTAAATCGAGTCCATTTTCGAGTTACCTAATTGCTTGCCATTTTCCGAGGTTTCACATTTTGATTAGAAAATTTTTAATTTTTTTCTAAATAACCGGAGCAATTTCACTTTCTGGCCGGGCCGTCGCGCCGGGGCCATACCTTGAAACAGGGACACTACCGATCAAATCGGCACGTATGATAAACCTATTTATTTATAGGTATCCAGGATTGTTATTTCTAATAGAGATAATTTGAATTTTACCTCTTATTCTTATCCCCTTTCTACCTGTTTTTTCAGTCAGGTAATTAAAGTTCTTTGAGAATAGTTTACCACAAATTTCTCAAGAACACTCTTGCTTAACTATCCACCAAGACGTTAATTATCTTTGCGAAAATCGGCACATTAATTTCAAGAAGTTCGTATAATAACTTTTGAATCTTGGATGAAACCATACACAACTTGCAGAATCTTAAGTGAATAAGTGAATAATTTCAAATATCACTGTGATAAAATTATGGTGTCATTTCATGAATAATTAAGCAGAGTTTATTTAATAAATAATAGTTACATTTTTAAATTTGAGAGATGTTATAAAAGTAAATGCACTTTGAATAAACTGTCATCTAAAAAATATGTAATGACTTTATGATAATAAAATTTGGAATATTTAGGAATAAATAAAGGTTAAAGAATAGAAGAAAACACATCAGAATGCATGAGGTTTCGGAGTTGTTTTTAAGAAACTTTTTGTGGCAATCCGAAACGCACCCTGTTAGGTGCAAAGGGCTGAGAAAAATGCTCAAAATGGTCAACTCTCCTAATCTTACATCGCCATTCGAAAATCACAAAGCTACATCAATATTATCTATTAATCTAACCACGACCTTGTCTAATTAACAATTTTCTTAAATACTTTTTTGTCCATCTATCTTAGTTTAAATGTTATTGTAAATTAAAGCAATGGCTATTGGGTCGCCATTTTAATTTTTGATTTTCCATTTTGTATATGTATGACGCTGTTTTGATATGTTCATTGATTCAATTTGACTCCACCTTCAGAATAAAGATAGCAAAGTGCCCAATAAGAGTTTAGAAAGAAAGATATAATAATTATGGGTTGTAAAAAAATGGTCGGTCTTTCAGGTCAATAACCAATAAGGAATGCCGCCATTAGCTGGGTAAAGAAAAATTACAGTGACTCTATAGGGACAGTGGGGACACGTAGGGTCATCCGCCATTTTTAGTCTTATTTTAAATTGAAGAATATTAGGAAATTTAAGATAATATTATTATTATTATCTTTTATTAAAATTCTTGTGGTAGATGAGGCTTGTAAAACCTTGAAGACTGGTGGATTGTGTTCGTTAAGAAAGAAAATAATTACTTCTTATTTCTATATTTTAACATTTAATTTTCAGAAAAAATTCAGAGACGTTTCGGCGGATATTATCTCGCCATCTTCAGTCTAAAGGCGAGATAATATCCGCCGAAACGTCTCTGAATTTTTTCTGAAAGTTGAATGTTGGAATATAGAAATAAGAAGTAATTCTTTTCTTTCTTAACGAACACAATCCACCAGTCTTCAAGGTTTTACAAGCCTCATCTACCACAAGAATTTTAATTGAGAAAAACATTATAGTAATCTGTTTTAGATTATCTTTTATGTTTAATTAAATAATTTCAATTTGAAATTAGACTAAAAATGGCGGATGACCCTGCGTGTCGCCACTGTCCAGATAGAGCCAGTGCAAGAAAAATAAACTTATGTGGCCATCTACAACTACATGACCTTACCATACACCTGGCCGCTCTCTTATAGATATTTAATAATTAATAAAATAATTTATAATCTTTTAGGAAAAAACCCCCTTTTAATTTTCGGCTCATTAGCAATTAATAAAATCTCCTTTTAATTATGAGACTATTCTATTATTAGAAATATCAGCTTTCTTCGATTTTTGTTTGAAAATATCCCCCCCCCCCCTGCTTTTTTTGTCAATTTTATCAATTTCATCAGCACGTCATTTTGATATGATCGTATAAGGTGCATTTGCGAAATGTCATCTTACATAAAAGGAGCATAAGACTATTTGAATCCCCCAATTTCGGCCCCTGTAATTAATTTAATTGAAAAGATTTGGAATGCCGAGAGTAGCAGAGTTATTGATTCATAAAAGGAGAAATCAATGAGGTTATCCTCCTTTGTTTGAATCAAATAAACATATACCTATATTTACCTACCTATATATAAATATATTTTTATCTTTCGATCTAACAAAAACTTAACCTAAATATATTTAAAATTAAAATTTTATAGAATTATTTAAAATGTGTTATTATATGTGAAGATAGACACACAGCGAAATTTTTTTAATTTTTATTGTAATATAACTCAGTGTAATTTTTATTTAGCCTTTTGTCGACGTTTCGTTTTCTCTACGGTATTCTTCTTCAGGGCGCACATTTTTTTATTTTATAAAAATAGAATCGAACCATCAAAATATATTTATTAGTATATAGCTACATATTAAAAGGAAATAATAAAAAATATATTTCTGTATTTCCTTCTTATTACAGAGACACAAATATTAACATTTCTAATGATAAACAACAATTTAAGCTTATTAACAGCCTTTCAAGACTTCACATTTCAATCCCATTTGAATGATTGATCACACAGTAACAATATAGCTAATTGAAAAAATTTTGTTTTCACGAGACGAGCAGAGTTGTTTATTCATTAAAGAGAAATCAATGAGGTTGTTCTCCACTCGATGCAAATAAACATATACTAATGTATATTCCTTATATACTATATATGTATATGTTAATTTGCATCATGAATCGGACTACCTCTTTGACATCTATTTATGAAGTAACAATATAATTTCTCACAACTGCCGTCAAACGTCACACAGTTATTTAATATATAGTATTATAAGTACACATTCACATTTCACAGACGCTTAATTATATTTATTTTAATGTTGGTTTGTTATTAATTCAAGTAATTGAAATTAATATCAAAGTGTTCACTAAAAACCAAAAAATATTTTCAATCTAACGAAATTAAATGGCCGAAAGCAACAGATTTAAGATTTCTAAAGAAAATCTCAAGCGGTGCTATCTACGTTATTATGGACAATTTTTATTACATTTCTGATGTAAGAAATTAGAAAACTTTAACTAAGTAATTTTTATCCATGTATTTGTGTGTGTGTGTGTGTGTGAATTAAAGATCCAGATTAAAACCGTTTAGAATTGTAGATAGTTGCGCAGGACTCGAGCTTTGTCGTTGCGACCCAAAACTTTTGGCCAATTCGGTAAGCCTAGGGTTGTATGAAGCGTATAGAATTTTTGGAATGTTTCTCTCACATAAAAGTAACATTTTGGCTGAAAATTAAATCTTTGGTAATTGGATTATGATTTTGATATTTTTCGGAAAATTATTTGAAATTCTTTGATATCGAAATACTTGGTGATGATATTTTAAAATCAACTGTTGTGTCCACCACACAACTTTCACATTTTTATTTATTTGAAGTCAGCGCGCCACTACCAATTTACACCCCCTTCCTTTATTTCGTTTTTTTTTATTTTCTCAAAAACGGCTACAACAATTTTTTTTTTTAATTTGACACAACTAATAACTCATAACACTTGATAAATACACTAATTTAAAAAAAAAATCGTTGGAGCCGTTTTTGAGAAAAAAATCTTTCATGTAAATGTCCACTTCCGGTCTTCCCATTTCAACCAAAAGCTTGATGTACTCCTTCTAGCCTATATAAAGCTTAAGTTTCGAATTTCGTATCTCTGAGACTTATGGTTGCGAAATGCAGGTGGGGAGGGGGGGGGGGGGTAAATTCTTACAACATCAACATCCGGTTTTTCTATTTTAGCCAAAATCTTGTTATACTTCTTGTAACCTCTAGATAGCTTAAGTTTCAAATTTCAAGGCTCTAGCCTATATCGAGCTTAAGTTTTGAATTTCGTAGCTCTGAGACTTATGGTTGAGAAACGCAGGGGGTACATACGTACATACGTATTGACCAATGGATTTTGGACACCTTTTTGGCCTCTGGGGACCACAATTTCCGGTTTTATGTCCTAAGTCCGCTTTCCAACTATTAAGGGCAACGATTCCATCTACCTAGAAGTTATAAAATGAAATTAACTTTTTTGAACTCATTTCTGTACATCTAAGTATAGGTTTGTTAAATGTAGTACTTTGTTCATTATGGTGTGTACTGCATTGTTAACTTCGTAAAGTATTAGCGCGAAGCAACTAATAGCCTCTTGTGAAATGAATCGCTCTATCTAACAAACGGCTTAGTTCTTTAAGCTGTCTTTGAGTCATTTCTCAAGTGGTCTCCAATTATTTAACAGACGTTGTCGAGCTTTACTTTGACAAGCACTGGTCAGCAGTGGCTTTAGCAGCACTTGAAATCGACTTCAGAGCTAGGGGTGAAAATGATGGGTATTCTGTTGCAATATACTCTATATAAATGGTGCGATGATTTTATGACTGAACAGTGAACATACTCTAAAATTCGGCTGTTTAGTTAATATATATATGTTGAATTGTTGTCTGAAACAGAGGTTCACAAACTGTGCGCCGCGGCCTTTTCACAGGTGCGCCGCGAAGCTTCATAGCCAGGGCCACCCAGGTAGGGACTTTGGGGGGTCCACCACAAATTCTGGTAACATTTTATTCACACCCGATAGCAAAATAAGTTTCGTCCTGGATATGAACAGTTTTTAAATTTCCAATACATTCATTTAGTTTATTTTAAAGTTATTCAATAACATAGAATCATTTATCATTTATTCCAACATAAATATACAGCATTATACATTGGAAGGGCCAATACTCATGTTTGTCCAGAGGCCCGAAATTATATATACCTACCTATATTGGGGTGGTCCTTATTTTGAATATTTTCGAATTTTTACGCTGACAGAGGTTCATATGGTTCGAAATAAATAAAAAAAAATATCCCACAAGTTTCAAGTCTCTATCTCAATTTTAATATGTTCCGCTCAGCGATGCAATTTTGGTGTTTTTGGCATAGAATGATCTAATTTTTCCGGCCAAAGTAATCGATCAAAAAAATGTCAAACTCTCTAAACTTTATCCCATAATAGTAGCTATTCCTCAGAATTTTTATACATTTTTAAATATTATAATTTTGAGGTCGCAGCTAGATAAAATACTGCTAAATCTTAGTGTTATTAAGTTATAGACTCCAAAATTATAATAGATAAATATCTGTAAAAGTTCTGAGGAATAGTTACTATTATAAGGATAAAGTCTACAGAGTTTCAAATTTTTTGAACATTTTTTGACGGAATAAAAAATTGATTGTTCAATTCCAAAAGCCTCCATGTTATTTAGATCGGAAACTTGCATCGCTGTGGGGCACAGGTTAAAATTGAGATTGAGACTTGAAACTTGAGGGATATTCTTTTTTTATTATCCTAAGCGTTGGTTTTGAGTGATGAAAAAAATGAATATTCAATAAATTTTTTATTCCAGAGAATAAGTAGTAATTAATATTTTGCTTTCTTTAGTGTTTGTGTTTTGGTTTGAGAAATGTCTGAAACTGAGAAATGTTCATTCGTTTATGTACCTATGGTATGTTAATTCGGATTTCTAAACCCACGATATCGTAAAAACTAAAGGTCGTAGGGTCGTCCCATAATAATATCTAATGTCGATCTGTCTAGATTCTCATAATCCACCATAATTCAAAAACATAAAGTCATAATTTTTTTTGCCGGTCCGGATTCCTCCATTCTAATCACTAGTCAAGAACGCAGAATCGTTCACAGGAGTTATTTGACAGATTATAGTGGAGTTTTCACAAGAGGAAATAAAATTAAAAAAATTGAAAATTTTTTTAAATTATATTTTGGAGATTTTTTATTTATCTCATTTTAATTTTTTTAATTTTATTTCCTCTTTTGAGAAACACCACTATAATCCGTCAAATAATTCCTGTGTTTAATATGTTTCACTATAAACCAACACCGCTTTTCCTAAACGCGTTACAGAGTCGTACAGTTTGTTCTAGTGCCAAAAAATTTGTATTTTATTTGATCACACACGCAGATAGATAGAGAGAGATTTTCATTTTTTTGGATTTAAGGTACCTGAAAAATTTGAAAAAAAAATCGAATTCGAATTTTTTTACGAAAATAAAAAAATTAAATCATTTTGATTTGGAAATTTTATTATCAAATTAAACCCACTTTTAAAGCCACTTTAGCTTCCATGCCTACCGAGGAAATTTTAATAGAAAAAATAAATTGTTAATTTTATTAAAAACCAATTTCGTATGAATTGATTTTCTAAAATGAACATCCCATAATAAATATCTGTTAATTCTTAATTATTTGATTAAAAAATCTGCCTAATAAAAATAAATTCATTGTATATAATTTTTAACTTAAATAAACTGCAACGGATCGTTGCTAAACTTTATCCAAATCCACTTGAAATATTAATATGTTTATTCCTTTATTATTAATCAGATATCACTTGCAATTTGTAGTTCATTTTGACTTTAAGTCAAAAATAATATCGATTCTCATTTAATAGTCGAGGAATAACCATTCTACATTAGAATTTTGACGTTTCGGTTATTATTTGTAAACTCAACTTGAGTTGTTTACCAAAAAAGAATTTAGTCTTTTTGTTAAATTTCTTCCAGAACTAGTCTTTTTGATTTTAAGTCGATTCTTCCACATTATCAGTAGAGGTTGCCATTAATAGCTCAAAACATCAAAAATGGAATGCAATAAGGTTATTCCGCTAGTATTAGATAAGAATTGATCGTTATTTTTGATTTTAAGCCGATTCCTCCATGTCTTCAGCAATGGTTACCAATAATAATTGAAACGTCAAAAACCTAATGGAGAATTGTTATTCCTCATTTATTAGATGAGAATCGATCACTATTTTTGATTTTAACTCGATTCCTCCATGTCTTCAGCAATGGTTACCAATAAAAACCGAAACGTCAAAAATCCAATATAGAATGGTTATTCCTCAAGTACTAGATGAGAATCAATCGCTATTTTTTATTTTAAATTGATTCCTCTATGTCTTCAGCAATGGTTACCAATAAAAACCGAAACGTCAAAAATTCAATATAGAATGGTTATTCCTCAAGTACTGGGCTGTCAAGGCTGTAGGTGTAGCTGTAGGTATCTCACCGATTCCTTCTCTCTTGTTTGAAGATTTCTTATAAAAAGGGACATTTCATAGACATTTTAAATAGTGATGACCGCGACCCTCAGGCGACTTGTTTGACTTTGATCAATATATAATTTAATTACAGAAAAACTCTTCAAATTATAACAAACATCACACTCATTAAGGAATTTTCATAAAAATGCTAATCTTTATCGATAGTTCAATTAAAAATATTAAATATGCAATGTATTTTATCTTTTGAAAAATCGAGATAAATAAAAAATTCATTAGTATCTGTATTTCTCAACTTTTTAAAGGTTCCGCTTAAAAAGACAAACGTCTCAAAGACTCTCTCTCTCTGTTTGTTTTAGGAGCATTGAAGCTCGAAAACTAAATAAGTTTAAAACTTGAAATTTATAAATTATATGTATTCATTTTTCTTTCCCCAATCGAAAATTGGGTTAGCATTTTTAACCAAATTATTATTTTTGTAAAGGTTGAATTTTATGTATTAAAAAATATATTTTTTTAACATAAAATTTGAGGTATTCCTGTTTCCCTAAGTTTTTCAGACCGCTTTCAACTTTGTTCGTAGCGATGCCCTGATGATGGTCTGTTGGATTAGAAACGTTGACAAAAACATAAAAAAACTTTTATTTCACTTTTATTTAATCTTGGCTGCAAATAGAAATCAACCTTTCCACCTGAATTTAAAATAAAAAAATAATATTAATATACCGCTTTTAACAAACCCAAAAAATTATTACTGAGCAGTTCTCGCTCTGCGAGATATTATCTTTAATTAATATAATATTCATTGAATCAACCGCATCCATACATCGAGTGATAACTTAATAGCGTAAGAATAAAGAATTTAAATGCCACACATTAACGTAATAGACATTTAATTGATTCTGCCACGCTATATTGCGAGCTAGCTAGCGATAATTTGATATAGAGCTTTGAAACCCGATTGATTGAGCCCTTTTAGAAAATAATAACCGATCCATCTCATTGAATGGAATTATTTGTCCTATTATATAATTATATAGTTCAATTTGCCATTTGCACTTTAGATTCGGAAATAAATTCTGGAATTCATAATTAAAGCTTTTCTGTGATATAAAATACATTTCACTTCTTGTGAGTTATTCAAGGGTTAATCTTATCGCAATTATCTCTAACAACACATAAGTGTTTTACAAATAACCAATTTGCTTTTGGGAGCAATAATTAAGTACGTATAGAGCGAACGCAAAATATAATAAAAGTTTTAATAATGTGTACTAATAAGCTTTGTATTCGGTGCTTAATATACAGGAAATTGAGATTAGAAAAAAATAAAAATATATTAAAAAA
This sequence comes from Forficula auricularia, assembly GCA_024734495.1. Taxonomy (NCBI): domain Eukaryota; kingdom Metazoa; phylum Arthropoda; class Insecta; order Dermaptera; family Forficulidae; genus Forficula; species Forficula auricularia. The sequence goes on from JALMQS010000228.1 coordinate 2,082,741, forward strand.
CTTTTAAAAACTCGATTTTACTTAATAGAAAACAGCTTCCTCTTTTGATTTTTCAAATTACTCTCTTGTTCCCAGCTCAATTAGAACTCGAGTTTTAACTAGAAAACTAAGAACTACGTGATTATGAAGGGTAATAAACATACGATAAAAATATAGATCTTAGTTTTCTAGTTATAACTCGAGTTCTAATTGAGCTACAAACAAGTGGTAATTTAGGAAATCAAAGAGGAAGCTGTTTTCTATTACGTCAATAAAATATTTCGAATTCAAATATTGTTGTTTAATATCTAAAGGCAGCTCAAAAATAGGTCAAAATGACATTTTTCCTCATTTTGACCGATAATATCTCAAAGGTTTCGGGATGAAGATTTTCACTTTTATCAAATGAATTATAGAAAAAAAGAAAAAAGAAAAAAGTTGCTTTATGAAATGTATACCAATACCATAAACACATTAGCGTTAATTTATATAGATTTCAAAATAAAATCGACAATCCCACCAAGGGCTTCATTTGCGCGAAATACACGATTTTCTAAGATTCAACACCCCTACGCGCTTAAACTGGATACTAATCGAACAATCGCATTCTCCAATTTATTTATCCCTATGACATCTAGAGACTGGAACTCTCTTCCCCCGACCGTCTTTCCAGCAAATTATAACCTCCCATCTTTCAAGACCAGCATCCACAGATACCTTCGACTCCTACCCAATCCCTAAATCTCTTCTTATCTTCACGATACAAGGGTCCACCGCGGACTATAGAGGTTTGTACCTTCTTGGTGCAACTTCTTCTTGTCATCAATATCATTATAAAAAAAAAAATAATAATAATAAAAGAACGATGATTTCCAGTCTATCTGCTTCATGCACCATATTTTTCCTAGCCCAAAGAAGACTTACCCATCCATCTCAGATTCGAGTGTTGAATGCGGGGTTGTTTGATTGTTGCAGGGTGGTTTCTCCAGCGCATGCGTGGCGCCTGAAGCGAAGCCGGCGCGCCGCGCCTCGCAATCCCCTTGCTCAGTCGCTCCGACGAGCCACCCCGTTGCTCGCGACAACCCTAACTTAGCCCGTCCACGTGCGCGCCCGCCCCGCGGGATTCTCGAAATAGCTGTCACCCGCGCTCGCAAATCCACCCCCGCTCAGCGCCACTGTGAAAGCAAAATTGACTTTTGAAAGGTTCGGACCGGAAGAGGTGATTGTCTCCAGCTAGCTATGCTCTTTTATGTGACAACTTGAATGGTGAAGATGAGAGCCGGCCTGTGCGTGGCTCTCGCCGCTCTCCTACTCGCGTGTCTCGCCGCTGACACCACTCGCCCCGTGCAAGGTAGGCACTCACCTACCCGACCCGACCCGACTTATCACCTTCATACAAATAGCTATTCTTTTATTTTTGGACTTAATACTCTCTGAAAATATAATATATATCGACAGCCAAAAAATATAAACTGCAACGAATCGTTGCTAAACATTATCCAATCTTATTCTAGGGTAAAGTACTTTAAAATATAATTTTACAAAAAAACTTTATATTATCTTTTTTGTGGTCCTCAAGGTACTTAATTACAAAATTAAATTACATCAAAATTGGTTTAGTCATTTTCAAAATATTTAGAAAAAACTAAAAAAAGTACTGAAATAAAGTACTAATGCTTGTGGGCCGATATGTACCAAAAACTAATCAGCGCTTCATTTTGTTAAAGTATTGGTGGTTTTTCAATTTCATTTCAATCGGTTTTAAGGTGTGGAAAAAATCGTGGACGAAAAAAACGATAACATCTATCCATCTATCCGCACGCACTTTTACGCCTCTCGACGAGACCCCATGTAATTTTTGGCAAAACCGTAACATGCTAAAATTCAACCTAAATGAATACTACAATTTTGACTTTAATTGAGACCATGGATTCCGTAGTCTTTACCCGAGGACACTAAGAATTCGCGCTTGCCACGAGACCGATTATATTACTTACCTGTGCTTCGCATTGGTTAAAGTAAAAAAAATTCTAGATAATAAATAAATTCGAATATTTGTAAATAATTATTAACTGAAATCGTATGGAGTTGAATAAAAATTAAATTAAAAACAGTTTTATTCTTTAAGTACCGTCGTTGTAGGTAATGTTTTAAGGCATAACGAATAAGTTACAATCCTATTAATTAATTTTTTATTTTGTTTATAGCGAAATTTGTTAAATTGATTAAATTCTTTAAATTTTTTGTCTTTGGAGAAGAACTGAACCCCTTAAAATAGAATCTTAATTAAACTCGTGTTTAATAGAGCAAATAAGGTTGTTCTTGTTGTTGATTTTTAATTGCAAAATTTTGGTGTTTCCTTTTGGTTGACTTTGATCCGAAGGAATTCCGACGAAATGTTGGTTAAACAAATAAATAAACCCTTTATTAAGTGTCCTCTTATCTATTAATTAATTAATATCATTAAATCAAAACTCAGAACGATAATATCTAATAATTACTAACAACGACAGACAATCACCAGATCTTTATTTCAATTATTTTGTAAAATAAAGTAGATATTGTACCTATACATTTTTTGGCTTAACTATATGAAATAGTCAATTTAAAACTAATCGATTCAAACAATTAAAATTTATATAATAATCGAAACAATATAAAAAATTAAATACTTTTTGAAAATTATTAAAATTTTTAATAAAATAAAAATTAAGAATTTTAAATAAATTTAACTTTCATTTAAATGGAATTAAGTATTGGAATAGCTTCTTCAGAAATTCACATTTCGACGTCTTCTAATTCCAATAGGAATAATAGCAGCTTTGAATTTTTTATTTATACTTGAAGTATATATAGCTTTTATAGTTAGAGAGTGAGTTTTTATGAAAGATATGCATCTTATACTCCTCCAAGTCTAAAAATTGATTGATCGGTTGCTAATTCGGTTAAGACGATAAAACAAAAAAGGTAAATAACGGGGAAATTAAATTTAAAACTTTGGTTAGTAATCAGCTTCCGATATCTCAACGATTTTTAGATTCCTAAAGTACTCTTTTACCATAACTATTTTTTTGTTATTTTCTTCACAAAAAGCTCTTTCAATTTATTCTATTTAACAAGAGCTATAAATTTTATAAAATTGTTTTTATGAAAAGGTATATAGAATTGTTTTATTGTTTTTTTATATCTTAAAGGAATTAAAAAAAAAATTTTAATCAAGTCCTAGTGATAATTTCCTAATCTTCTTTTACAAATAAAATTTTATAATTGTTCTATAAACATTTCAGAGATTTATCTTAAAATATTCGCTTATTCTTATCTCTACTTATTTAATTCTAGGTACCGGTCTTTCAGAGAAATGATTGAGCTAGCCGAGGGATGAACCGCGAACTAATATGCTGTACACCTACTTCCATTTGTACTTCCAAATATTTCCAAGTACTTCCAAATAGTTCCAATTAAATTAGGTTGGAGTTGGTGGTGTTTCACAAGGAGAAAAATGAATAGTTCCAAGTAATTCCAAAAATTTCCAAGTAATTCCAAATATTTCCAAGTACTTCCAAATATTTTCAAGTACTTTCAAAATACTTCCAAAGAGGTGTACACCTACTTCCAATCGCGGATCACCCCTCAGAGCTAGCTATCATTGGATAGAGTCAAATTTAGGAAAGTAATTGTGTCAAACTAGTCTTGGGAATATTTACAATATGAAGCTTTGTGAGGTTTTGTTGTTGATGATGATCTAAATATTATACAGATTGACATTAATGCGTAAGTTACAGGAGAACGGAATGATTCATGATTTCTGAGTTAGGTATTTGTAAATAATTTAATTTTCCGGTACTTATTTTCCCAAATCAAAGCTATTAATTCATCAAAATCTCAAATGATCAAACATTGCATATTTCTAAAAATGATTATTTAAAATAATTTCATATTCATTAGTTGATAAAAATGTGAATATACAATGTATATACCGTATGTATATAAAAAAAGCAGATACTCCCGAACTTGATAAATAATCGAATATTTTTTATCATTTTTTATATTTTTTTATTTTTTTATATCATTAAAAAACTGCAAAATGATATACTCAATATCTCTTTTTTTATGTTAAAGCTTTGATGTGGTATTGCTGATGATTACAAACAATTTTTTTTTTGGTAGATAACAAAAGCTCAATTGAAATTTAAATTAATTGATCAATATTCAATACATTAATATAGGTGAGCGACAGTAAAAAAATCATTCAAATCGATATATTGAAAGGATAAACAAGTAATTTTCTAAATAAAACATTAAAAGATATCGAATTTGTTGGGAAGCAAAAAATCACTTGGACCTGAATAGGAAGCCAAGTTTCCTCGTTGCCGATTTCGCCGAGAGAGGTCAGACGCGATTGAGAAGCACCAAAAATAAAACCGACTTCAAAAAAATTAAATGCAACAAATAAAATACACTAAAAGGTATAAAATAATTATTATCTTATTTAGTAACAACTAAACGACGAAATAGAAACATTAAATTACTTTTTGAAGTCGGTGCCAAACATATACCTTTTATGAATCGCACTCGACGGATCTTACTTAGTATCTACGTTTGGCGGGTACGCTCGCTTATAGGTATAGTTTGTTTGGCACCGACTTCAAAAAGTAATTTTATGTTAAAATTTCGTCGTTTAGTTGTAACTAAATAAGATAATAATTATTTTATACCTTTTAGTGTATTTTATTTGTTGCATTTAATTTTTGAAGTCGGTTTTTATTTTTTCTTAAAAATTATTTTTATTTTTCTCTTTTTAGTGATGTGCATTAATAGAGATTTTTTGTATAAAAGATTTTATTTATTATAATTTCGATTATTTGGTCATAAGTTAATTGGAGATTTACGTTATTTCGTCGTTGATCATATCATCACAACTTGACAAAATTAATATGGTACTAACCCTAAGGTACCCCTTTCCAATGAAAAAAGAATCATTGAAATCGGTTCATAAACAAAGACGTTAGGCCTGAACAAACTTAAGAAAAAAGGTCTAATGGCAATGAAAATAAACTGCAACGGATCGTTGCTAAACTTTATCCAAATTCATTTGAAATATTAATATGTTTGTTCCTTTATTATTAATCAGATATCACTTGCAATTTGTAGTTCATATTGACATTAATTCAAAATAATTCTCATTTAAGAGTCGAGGAATAACCATTCCACATTGGATTTTTGACATTTCGGTTATTATTGTAACCATTGCTGAAGACATAGAGGAATCGACTTAAAATCAAAAATAGCCATCGATTCTCATCTAATACTTGAGGAATAACAATTCTACATTAGGTTTTTTTTTGCAAATTTCCTCGAATACGGCATCATTTTAGTAATTTTTCAAATTTAACATTTGATTTTTTTAAAATGATAATTTTGAGACCTTTTCGCCCCAATCGGAAACTTCTTTGTGTGAATGAGGGTAGCAGTCAGAAATTGAAAATTTCTTGCAATTTTTGTCTCAACCAGCTAATTCTCAGATTTAAACTCAGCTACAGTCCCTGAGATGGAAATCAACCATTTTCCACAATGAATCAGCCTGTACACTATAAGAAAATCTTAAATTTCTCCTAATTCTATTGATATAAACTTAAGCTATGAGACTTGTCGATCTACTCTTAGATATTTTCCGATCTTATATATTGAGAGTCATAGAAATAGATTATTCCAGAAATTTTCGAATCATCTTTATTTATTCCTTTTTTGTATTATTATTATTTTAATAGTTCCTCAGCTAGAACAATTTTAATTATACTAAAACTCGTCTGGACTTGTCTTGACATGCTTGAACTGAAAGATATACCAGGCAGGGACTTCAAACCTTCTATCTGCACCCTTTCGGAAAAATCATTCATTTTAATTGCCCTTGAAATGCAACAATTTCATTTCATTTCAGGAACCAATATACTTTTGAAAACAAAAAATGTTTTTTATAGAAATATTTGAAATAACCGATAATAATTTGAAAATTTAAAAATTCTACTGAAATTGTGAAGTATATATTTATGAAAATACTCTAAATGTTAGAAATTTTAGGAATGCACCGCAACCACAGCATCCATGGACCGCACTCCACTAGTAAGTATATTATTTTTTTGGAAAAACCCTTTAAAAATACTTTTACTCTTTTCCAAGTGACATGACCCGATTCCGAGCGTCGACGATTACTATGGATAGTATCCTCTCTATTGTAACATTTCTGGGGAAATTTTTCACAGGGGTGGTTTACCATTGCCATCCCCTGAAGAAATCAAATTATAGCCGGTCAAATATTTGCAGTGAGTCGGGTTCGAACCCACGCTAGCTTGATTAGAAGGCATGCTCTTTAAAACACTCGGCCAAACTTACTCCTTATTATGTATTTGAATATTAAAAACTTGGAATTTATGGAACCCCTTTTCGGAAAGTTATTGAAAAGAAAAAGTTTGGACGGCTTTGATTAAGTTAGTTATTGACTCGATATATCCCATGAAGTTTTTGGTTCAAATCGACTATCAGGTTACCCATAAACTTTCCGTGTTTTTAACTTTTTTTTATTTTTGTAAAAACAGCTCTAATGATATTTTTTCTTAATTTTCAGTAGTTATTATAAGTTCTTTGAGATGTAATTATTTTAATAAAAATCATATATCCGGAAATATCCTTATAATTTTGCTACTTTTGTCATTTTCCGTAAAATGATACAAACGATATTTATATATTTTTTTAAAGCTCTTTATTGTCCATAATTCTTTATAAAAACCAGTAGTCTGTGAGAAAAGTTATGGAAGTTCAAATCCCTGTGATTTTTAATGTTAGTTTTCATATGAGTAGGTACTAAATATGATGTAATTATGTGGTGTGTGCCGAAAACAACAGATTATTTTAAATATTATTCTTTCTGAAAAATTAATTGTATTAACCAGTATAAGTTGAAAAAAACTTGTGATTTATATTATTAAATAAATTATAATATAAAATAAACGAAAAGGGTTATTTTTTATTCCGAATAAAGTCAATTAAAAAAAAAAAAACGATGTAATAATGACCACGGTATAAAATCCAAATTAAAAAGAAAAAATAATTAAAAATTTAAAATAATTATTTTCTTTTTTTAATTTTTGTTTTATCATGGTGATAAAATTTTTTGCTTTCGAGATTCATAAGATAGGGGATGAAAAAATGTCAACAGCTATAAATATTTGAAGAGGGCTTTTATTACAAATTCAACTCAAGTTTCTGATATATATATATGTATATGTTCATGAAATCTAGATGGAAGATATCCAATGCTTGATTTTTATGTCATTTTCTTTATTCCTTTCGTATTTTGATCAAATTCACTCTTTGAACTAATTCCTTCACTTTTTCTCCTTTCACAAACGAATCGTTTTAAACTTTTTTGACGATAAAAAAAATCCTTGGAAAATAGAAGAAAAAGCAACGATTTTGTTTTTCGGAAATCGGATATCTTAAATTATAGATTGATTGAATATGCCATTCGACGGCTTTTCACAGTGGATGCATATTATATAATAAATTATTGTTTTAATATACTATTATAAATTAACATTATATTATGTTAAATAATTGTTAATATGAATTTATAATTGAATAAATAATTACGTGTAGGGCACATTAAAATAATTATTATTTATTAAACTAGAAATCAATAATTTTAAATTTCAGTTCACTATTTAAGGTAGTTGTTTTGACGACAATACTGAAAAAAGTTAATGCTAGAGTATATAGAACAGACAATAAGGTTAATAATTCATAAGCCAAAAACTTTTTGCTGTTTATGTACCACTACTAGCCAATCCCGTGCTCGTTTGAGAAATCTGGCTACACTGTTCGAGCTTGTATATATTTTATCATAGAAATGTCAGATAAAGTTACATTATAAAGGGAGATTTATAAAACAAGAAACGTTTTTAATAAGCGATTGAAAGTTCTTGCGACAATGGCTGAAGTGAAAAAACTTCTAAAAAAGTACTAAACTTAACCCACTTTTTAGGGTAAATAAATTCTTTGTTACAAGCTTGTTTTTGGTGTAAATTTTTTATTATTTATTCATCGTAATAACTATGAATTAAAATTTTCTTAAAAAATATATTAGTTATTGTTTAATGTTGGTTTAGTTTTTTATAACAATTGTAAGAAGAGTTTCTGAATTATACTAAATATAAGAGCCTAGATTAATTTGTAACAACGCTGAGAGAATGCTGCAGACAGGGAGCTGATGCCGTCGGTATAATTGCGGTATATTTGCTGCAAATTTGAAATATAATTGTGATTGTAATTTGAAATGAAAGACTCCAATTGATTTTAAATTAAGAAACATTAAATATATTGATAATTATTCCCCCCCCACCACTCAAAAATTAAATATTCAATTCGCTTTTCTTTGCGCTACAGAAAAATAAATTAATCGCATCTTATTTGATTTATATTTTATATATTATTTGTTTATTTTTTAATAATTTGCCACTTTTTTATAATTTTTTAAAAATCTAAATTTTGTTATTCTTATTTTTGGATTTTTACAAAATTGAACAACTTAAGACAAGCATGCCCAAGTTTCTCATGGCAATACTCGAGCAGCCTGTCAATACAAACAACACCTGATTAAAATCTTTTAAATATTTGGAGCCTTATATCGATTATCGAATCCCAAATTAAAAAAAAATGATTTAATATAATTCTCCTCCTACACGATCCACTTGTTTAAATAAATCTATTTCCACACAAAAATATCACAATGCTGTAGATTATAGAGAGAAAAAATACTTCCAGATTCATATCTAGAGCCTCATTTCTGTAGCTGTGTCAGGACGAAAATGAGTCGAAACTTTTAAGAGACTATGTATTTTCGGGAGTTTACAGGTATTCATTTGGAGTGTGGTGTTTTAAGAGGAATAAAATTTTTGGACAGAGACGGCGCCCGCCAGGGCACCAGCCCGGAGGGCCGAGCTTCGAGGGCGTGCCGAAGGCACGCACGAAAAGCTCGTAATTAAATATGTATGTAAACTTTCCGATATCCCGTATAGTGCAAAGTATAAGAGTCTGAAAAAAATCTTTGGAATTTAATATCCCCGGAACTGTATTGTTCATAAATTTCGTTTTGCCACCAATCGATGCAGAAGTATTTAAATAATAATCTGAATAAGTTCCAAAAATTCCTAAGAAAACCCATTTGGTGAAACAACTACCTTAAGAAAGTATTTTAATCGTTCTGAAATTATTTTTCAGATTTTCGAACATTTTGACGTTTTAAGGGTGAATGAAAAATGTATATTTTTAATATCTGTCTGTGTGTTCGAGTGTAAGCCTGTTTGTTTGTGTGTGATATGAAGATTCGAATACGATATATCTCAAAAGCTAAAAGGATCAATTCAAAAGAAAGTTCATGTTTTGTTTTATAAATTTAAAAGTATGTTGTTATCATTGACTTTTTGTTATCCTGAAAGAAGGAGAATAAATCTCAAAACGTCCGTTTAACAAATAAATAAGTAAAACATAAAACCTCCATAGTCTTATTTGTTACAACCACGTGGACTGCTTTCATCAACATCCAATACCATATCATACCAGTCAATCTCCTAAAGAAAATCTCTATCAATTAAAAGTTAAAATTGCTGATGGTATTAGTTTTAAAATGTTTAAAGAAATCACAAATTAGATATCATCTACTAAATATTTAGCGCTTTACATATATATTTAGCCTAACCTCACATGCCTCCAAAATCCTAACCAAAATAATCCAAAGAAGAATAGAACAAAGAGTTGAAGAAAATCTGGGGGAAGACCAGTTCGGCTTTAGAAGAAACAGAGGCACCCGAGAAGCAATTCTCTCTCTTAGACTAATAATAGAAAGGGCTTTTATCAGGGAAGAATCTGTTTACATCGGATTCATAGACCTAGAAAAAGCATTCGATAACGTCAATTGGGAAATTATGTTTAAAATATTAAAACAGGCGGGAATAAAATTCAGGAGAGAAGACTAATCTACAATCTATATCAAAACCAGACGGCAATAATAAATATTGGAGATGAGCAAAGAGAAGCCAAAATAAAAAAGGTGTAAGACAAGGATGTGTGCTGTCACCCATGATTTTCAACTTATACATAGAAGAAGCGATTAAAGAATTCAAAGACAAAATTGATACAGGTATCGAAATACAAGGTCAAAAGATCGCTATGTTAAGATTTGCCGATGACATTGCCCTTCTAGGAAGCAATAAAAAAGAATTAGAGGACGCCTTGAATGGAATTAACCAAATCCTAATAGAAGAAATCAAAATGAAAATAAACAAGAATAAAACCAAAGTCCTAGTATGTACAATAAAAGAACAAACGAGACAGGAATGCATCAAAATTAACCAAGAAAACCTAGAAGGAGTTAAAGAATTCCGCTACCTAGGAAGTAAAATAACATGGGATGGGAGGAGCAAAAACGAAATTAAATCAAGAATTGCCCAAGCAAAAATGGGGTTTAATTCAAAACAAAAACTACTATGCTCCTCCTCAATCAGCTTAGAAAACAGGAAGTTGCTATTGAAGACATATGTATGGAGCATAGCCATGTACGGGTGTAAAACCTGGACAATTGGAAAAGCGGAGAGAAAGAGATTGGAGCCTTTCGAAATGTGGTGCTACAGAAGAATGATGAATATCAAATGGATGGATAAAATTACAAATGAAGAAGTTCTTGGAAGAATCGGAGAAATAAGAACCTTGTGGAAGAGTCTGAAGAAGAGAAGAGGTCAGATGATGGGGCACACACTGAGACATGGGGGACTGCTTAGGGATATCTTGGAGGGGGAGGTGGGAAAGAAAAGGGGAAGGGGAAGACCCAGATTAGAATATTTCAACCAAATAATTGGGGATATGGGATGCCAGACATTTAGAGAGGTCAAACAGCTGGCGGGGAACAGAGTAGAGTGGAGACGGATTGTTGCATCAAACCAGTCTTAGGACTGTATACTCAATGATGATGATACATATATAACATAAAGTATGTCAGATGGGTTCACAGAAGACGTATTAGGTATTAATGAATTTATACACAAAATTTCAAATTTTTTCTATTATTTTCAGTTCGGTTTCGAAATTCCTTAAAGGCCAGCTAATAGCCGGATAATATTTAAACATACGGATTCAATTCCTGAAAGGGCGAACACAACCCCTCTGACATTTATTAAATATTATGATGTTGCTATTTACCATATGCATACCTACTATATGCACTTGGCTATTTATACATACTATATGTATATACAAATGACTATTTATATCTACTTATTATGTGTATATACAATTGTCTATTTATACATATACGAGAAGCTATTATTTGTAGCCCGTATAAGCCAAAATGTTGGAGACCCCTGATTTAGAGATTTTTTTTGCTTCTTATTTTCAAAATATCTCACAAACGGCTAAAACTATTTTGATAAAAAAATTGGGCTAATTTACCGCGTTTCGGTCTACAATAAAACCTCGTATAGTGAGCATTTACATTTTTAAAGATATTAATTATTTTTCAACATGTTTATTAGTGATTGTGTCGTTGGGGAGGGTAGATTTTTAATCTCAACAAAAACACTTGTGTAAAAAAGGCCAAGTTCGATTAATAAAATCCGTTAGCCAAAAAAAGTAGTGAGATCTAATGTGCTGCCAAGTTCAACATCATCAATTTATTAAATGAGTCGAGAATATATTAGTAACTTCAATTAAAACGAATGTTTTTAATTTCACATGTCCAACTATATTTTTTATTGATTTCACATTTTTAGTAGAAATTATTTTCCTAAAACTTGGCTTTTACGCATTATTATGTATGTCACGAATTACTAGTTACCATATCATGAGATCTTAATAAGAGAGGATGAAAGAGCTAAAAGGGAGAGGTGGAGGCCCTATCAGACAATAATAATAATAATTTAATGCGTAAAAGCCAAGTTTTAGGAAAATAATTTCTACTAAAAATGTGAAATCAATAAAAAATATAGTTGGACATGTGAAATTAAAAACATTCGTTTTAATTGAAGTTACTAATATATTCTCGACTCATTTAATAAATTGATGATGTTGAACTTGGCAGCACATTAGATCTCACTACTTTTTTGGCTAACGGATTTTATTAATCGAACTTGGCCTTTTTTTACACAAGTGTTTTTGTTGAAATTTCACTTCTTTTTGTAAGTTGGATGGGAATTTAACATTCAAGATTCACGCATTTATTTTAAAGTTTGATGAAGATCTTTTTCGATTTCTCACTTTATTAGTGATTCAAGTTATTACACTATGTCAAATTTTAGTATTCTAGTGTCATTGAATTTTCACTATTAGTTAATTTAGCTCATAAGTTTCACTCCTTCATTTTAGATGCTGAAGAAGGGAAAGTTTCAGTTTTTCGATTTCTCCTATTGTTAATGTCCCAAAATCTACTAACATGCCAAATTTTAGCATTTTATACCCTTTAAATTTTTACTTGATAAGAATTTATATTATAAACTTCACTCCTTCATTTATAATGCTGAAGAAGGAAAAGTTTCGATTTTTCAATTTCTTCCTTTATTAATGTGTCAAGCTATACCAGAATGCCAAATTTCAGCATTCTAGGTTTATTGAATTTTTAGTATATGTTAATTAAGTCTATAAATTTCACCCCTTCATTTTAGGTCCTGAACTACGGAAAGTTTCGATTTTTGGATTTTTCCCATTAATTCTACCCCAAACTCTATCTGCCTGCCAAATTTCAGCATTCTAGGGTTAGCGGAAGTACTCTAGAATTTTGATGAGTGAGTGAATCAGTCAGTGACGAAAAAGCCTATATTTGGCTTCTTGTAACTTGGATGGTATAAACAGTAGAAATATGAAATTTTGTAATTTAGTTAAGCTTATGGATTAGTATTCTGGAAAAAAAATTCAGCCATGTAGAGGTTTCTATTACGAAGTTACAGAGGCGTCAAAATGGCCTGAGTTGTTTCCTGTAAAGGGTAGTCTGGCAGTGCACACATCCCCGCTCGAATCGAGCTTGGCTGGGGCACTGCAGTGCCCCCAGACAACTAATAATAAGGTGGTCATAACACCAGTAGAATTGTATTTGATTTTGTAAATTTGGGATGGAATTTATTACAATTAGATGATTATTTGTTATTTTATTTATTAAATATTTATTTAAAAAAAATTGTCTCTAAAATTTTAATTTTTAATTAATGAGGAAAATTTAATTGAAAATCATTTGACGCACATACTAGGTTTTTAAAAACATTCTCAAATCAATTGGGCATTTCTTGAATTCATTTTTATTTTATTTGCAATTATTTTCCTTTTTGATATCTAATCAAATAACGGGATTCTTTTCTATTTGCTCTTTGTTTGTACTTGAAATGCATTTATATCATTCCGAGTCGGACAACCAGCGGAGCAAGTGCGTAATAGTTGTCTTTTCAAAGTGTCACGTTTTGTGCATTTTTGTTGACTATTAACTGCATTGTGGAGAATTGTTCAAACCTTCATGTACAGAGACAAGGTAAATATACATTTAATTAAATTTTTTTAATCTTTTGGATATGTGTTTTTTTGATGCACTTAATGTGTTTTTGCATCGATAAATATGATCAAAACTCACAAGTACATACTTTTAGAATTAAATCCAACAAATGTGTACTTATTGACATTTTGCAATAAACTGGCGTGTAATAATGGAGATAAAACCTACTTTGCTTTCATATCAAATTTTTTTGAATGAACATTTTTTATATTATTTATTCTCATTAATTACCAATTTGACTAATTATTAAAAATTCCTTTGCCATTTTTTTTCAAGAAAACACGAAATAAATAAATCAAGGAAATACATAATTATAATCGTCTTCATTGATTTAAATTATACCTTTCTTTCTCATTATTTCTATTCAATAAATTTTCCTGCACAGACTTCTTTTTATAAAATAAATAATTAGTAATTTTTTAAATAAGTTGGTTTTTCACTGTGAGATGCAAAAACTTATAAACACACTTAACTGCGTGTATCGGGGTTCAACGAGATGAAAACAAGTACCTAATAGGTATCTCTGGGTAGGCTTGGTCCCTTTGCATGACTAGCTTTATTTGTTGGGTCCAACACAACAGCTTCAGTTCCCTGCTGTCCTATTATTTATCCCAGTTCAAAGCTTTCTCGCTTTAACTTGTATATAGTACATTTATATGTTTTTATATTTTATTTATGTAGAAACTTTAGAAGTTAAACTAATAATTTTAAAGGGTTTTCTGGTTCGGCCCACACATCCCTTGCTCAAATTAATTATTGTGTACATAACAAATATTAGGAGGCTATTTCCGGAGCCGATGAGAGATGAATGATCAAATCGGAGAATTACCATATCAAAATGCATCGGATTGAAGGGATCAGGTTACTGTCTGTTTCAGAAGAAAATACTCAAGATTGATAGATTTTTCCCATCATAATCAACATTTGATAACAGCTACCGAAATAACCCAAACATCGAGCAAATACATTTAATTTTTTTGAATTATGTTTTACATTTTTTTACATTAAATATATACGTACATATAATTTATAAACACTAAGCTCCTAAATTTCTTATATTTAACTTTTTAATCAATTAGTTATATTGATTTAAAAAAAAAATATTTAAAATCAAACATAATATTCTTTAAACAAAAACATTTACTATTGAAGAAGTTCAACCAGCGATGACCGGAACATTCTAGGGAATAAAAATAATTTATCGAAATTATTTCAATTATTTAAATTGTGTGAAAAATAACCCTTGAAAATTCAAGAATAATTATGCGTCGTGAATTATTATTCTTCAAGTGCCATATCAGGTCTCCCTGACGTTACATCACCTCTCCACATATACCTGTGCTAAGTGTGTTTAGCTGTTTTTACTCAGATATACGGGACCTACTAACGCTTGTTACGAACGGCTAGTTTGGAGAGGTTGACTAGGCAATTATACTCTTGGTAGTATGCCATTGCTTTCCAAGAGGAGGCGACTGCAAATATCTGCCGAGACTCAGCCTCGAACCAGCATACTTCAGAACAGCGGCCCGACACTCTGACCACTGACCCACAGTCGCCTCCCTGATTTATTATAATATATAAATGATAAAAAAATGATTCAAACAACCCCTTTTAGCTTTCGGAAGAATTTGAACTGGTACATCTTACTTTATAACCTGTTATTAGAGCATAGCAGGTTATAAATAGGAGGAACCAGTTCAAATTCTCGCTTAGATTATTACCCCAAAATTTATTTGATTTCGCCGATATTACCCGATCGTTTTGAAGGAGAGAGAATTATATTATTTATTCGATACTAGGAATATAATACTTTTTTTCGTAATCCTGAGTCCCTGGAGCGACTTCTTGTTGTCAGGCCTAGTGCTGTTTGTATATTTATATAGGCATATTAAAAAAAAATATTACAGTCATTCAAAAAATGTAGGTATATATTTTCTCGAAATGTTTTCAGGTATAAAGCTAAAATTACCTACAGTATGATGTGAAAATACATAGATTCGAATCGAGATTTAATAGATAAAATTATTTAAGATTGGCAATTTATACTCACAAGAAACGTTTTCATAAATAAACCTAAAATTTGACGCATTAAAATACAAAAATACATAGTTGCGTACCAAGTTTCAGCTTAATAAATAAAACCATTCTAATATATATTGACAATTCATATTCTCGGGAAAGATTCTCAGATATATGGCTAAAATTTGGTGGATTGTAACATAGTTGCGTACCATTTTTCAGCTCATTAACTAAAATAATTCAAGATTTACATTTTGTACTTTCAGGAGATGTTTTCAGATATAAGATTAAAATTTGGTGAATTGTAAATATGTATGTGAAAATTCATATTTGCGTAGCAATTTTCATCTCATTAATTATAAAATTATAATTATAAAACCTTTCAAAATTGGTATTTTGTACTGTCAGGAAACGTTTTAATGTAAAAAGCTAAAATTTAGTGTATTGTAACATAGTTTCGTACCAATTTTCAGCTCATTAACTAAAACCATTCAAGATTGTGATTTTGTATTTTCAGGAAACGTTTTCAGGTATAAGATAAAAATTTGGTACATTGTAATATGAAAATATATATTTGCGTACCAATTTTCAGCTCATTAGGTATAACTAAAACTATTTATACCAAATGGAAATAATTTGTATCTTATATATGTATCAATAATTTTTTTTTTACTTAATTGATATTTTTCCATCAGAGGAAATGAATAAATTCGGAATATTCGATAAAACATTTTTTTGCAAACTAATCCGCCAACAGGTCTCAACTTGTCCATGCGTGTCTCGACTCGTTTGAAATAATCTTGAGTTTTCATCATTTAAAATCTATTAAATATTTGTAATTGGAAATAAGCAAAACGGGCAATTCTAGAGCAATTGAGTACTGATACTATAATGATTGACTTCTTGACCAAATTGACTTTATTTATTTATTTATATGATTAAAAAACAAAAATATACTTCGATGGTTTCTTTTAATTATTACGGGTGTTTACAGTTTATTTGCTAATACAGTAGGGAGAGAGAAGGAAAGCATTATATCGTCCTCTCTTTTCTCACTATGATTGGGATTTTATATGAATATAAACAGGGCCGAAAATTACGAAAATTACCAAATTAAAAAACACCGAAATTAATAAATGATTAACTTTTTACAGAAAGATGATACCATTAACCGATGCAAGACATTTTTTAAGTAGCGATGATTCAGTTTAAATGAGTGACAAAAATCATCAAAGTTCAGTGTAACTCCATAAAGTCAATATACTGGAAACTAGTTTAGATAAAAAAATACAGACGCTTTTAGAGAAATTAAACTATATCAATATTTTGTTGCAAAAGTCATATATGATTACAGATTTTGTACTTTCATTGAATTTTTTTCCTCTTGAAAGCGAATTATGGATGCGAAAAAATATTACTTGGATTTGTTTAAAAAATAATTTTTATAAAAATAAAAAATAAAACCGACTTCAAAAAAATTAAATGCAACAAATAAAATAATAATAACTTAAAAATCAAATAAAATACACCAAAAGGTATAAAATAATTATCTTATTTAGTTACAACTAAACGACGAAATATTAACATGAAATCACTTTTTGAAGTCGGTGCCAAACAAACTATATAAGCGAGCTTACCCGCTAAACGTACTAAGTAAGATCCGTCGAGTGCAATTCATTTAATGTATATGTTTGGCACCGACTTCAACAAGTAATTTCATGTTAATATTTCGTCGTTTAGTTGTAACTAAATAAGATAATTATTTTATACCTTTTAGTGTATTTTATTTGATTTGTAAGTATTTGTTGCATTAAATTTTTTTGAAGCCGGTTTTATTTTTTTTTTATAAAAATTATTTTTATTTTTCTCTTTTTCGTGATGGTTATAAATAGTGACTTAATATAATACCTGCATGCATCTCGTAAAAGAAAGCATCGGGCGTATGAATCAGAAAATGATAATAAAATTCAATTCATAGATATAGAAATTCTCTCGAAACGTTTGCGGGTTTTAAACGAATGTTTTAAGATTTTTTTATAAAAGATTTTATTTATTATAATTTCGATTATTTACACATAAGAATTGGAGATTTTGGTTATTTTATCATTGATCATATTATCAGAACTTGACCAAATTAATATGGTTCTACCCCTAAGGTACCCCCTTTACAATAATAAAAGAATCATCGAAATCGGTCTATAAACAAAGAAGTTGTGCGTGTACATACCTAACAAAAAAGGACCAATACAAATGAAAAAAAACATGACCAATCCGAAGCTAGACTGAACCCAATGCAAAAATAATCATCAAAATCGGTTCACAATTGGCGGAGATATGAGGTAACATAGACCCAAAAAAAATTCAGTCTAATAGAGAACCTCCTCCTTTTTTGAAGTCGGTTAAAAACTGCTTAAATATAGAGATAAGACTCTCCAATTTTTGGAAGTCTGTCGACGAGTCTCAGTTTCTACGAATTTGCATAGGAACTGACAACGCCTGACATTTATTAGTGGTTGTGTGTCAGTTGCCGTCTTGCGGTTCATATGTTTTAAACAAAACGCATCAGGCTATTATTGCATTGCTACACTCTTCGATGTTGAGCGTTAATCAACCATTGACTCAAATTGACAATTGACTCAAAATAGCAGCAGGGTTTAATTTTTTCCTTAATACGAATTCAAGAACATCTATTGAAATTTCATTAATTACTACTTTGAAATAATTTTTAAAAATATGAAATTGATAAATATTATAAAACAATCGATTATTAATAATTATATTCAATTTTGAACGAAATTGATTGATTAGTTTTTAAAGAAATAGTAAAAAGCTAGAAAACCGTAACAAATGACTCGCTGATGCCGGGTGACTTTCGACCCAGCCTCTCGATGTTTATATACAAAAAGAATTATAAATGAGAAAGAAATCGATATGATTTTGTCCATTTAATCTATCTTGATATTCATAGTAACTTCTTAATAAAAGAAAATATCATTTTGATTAAGAATTTTGTAGTTTAAAAGAAATTTTATGAAAATATTCAATTTCTTCTCTCCGGACGCGAATTAACCAAAAATGCCAAACGATTTATTTTTTTCTCATTAGATATTTATTCAAATCTATTGAAATTTTATATCAGTGTGTGATTTTCATTTATCTTTAATAACTATTATTATGAAATTTGCATTTTAAAGGATAGTTTACTTGAGGTTCAATTTAAAAAAACGCTAATAACTCGGTTGAATTTTTTTAATATTAAAATAATTAGATATTATAAAACAATTAATTATTCATCTTTTAATTTACTTTTGAATGAAATCGATTAAGTACTTTTTGAAAAAATTGTCAAAAACCCCAAAAACCGCCTATTAAAGGCCGTTTATGAAACATTTAAAAATTCACCTCCATGTCACAAGCCAAAGTTTCGTTTCAAATGACTTTTCTTACTTTTTTCAAAGGCATCTCGTGCTTTCAAAAAAACATCCTTTTTTTGATAGTTCATATAGTTTTTGACGATTTTCTCAAAAAGTACCGAATCAATTTCGTTCAAAATTAAATTAAATTATTAATAATTGATTGATTTATAAAATCTAATTAATTGCATATTTAAAAAAAAATTCAAAGGAGTTATTAGCGTTTTTTCAAATTGGTCTTCAAGTAAACTACCCTTAAAATTAGAAATTTCTGATTAATAATTATTTGTTATAAAAGATAAATGAAAATAACACACATATGTGAAATTTAAATAGAATTGAATAAATATCTAATGAGAAAAATATAAAACTCTTAGGGATTTCTAGTTGATTTGCTCCCGGAGAGAAGAAATTGAATCTTTTCATATGATCTCTATTAAATTAGAAAATTCTTAATCATAATGCTATTTTCTTATATAATAGACATACTGTGAACCTTCAGATAGATGAAATCGACAAAATAAGATCGTTTTCTTTCTCGTTTATAATATTATAGATCTGTTTTATCAAGAGGCTGGGCGCAAGTCACCCTGCATCAGCGAGTCATTTTTACGATTTTCTAGCTTTTTACATTTTCTTGAAAACTAATCAATTAATTTCGTTCAAAATTGAAGTGGATTATTAATAATTAATTGTTTTATAATATTTAATAATTTAATATTTTTTAAAATTATTTCAAAGTAGTAATTAGCGTTTTTTCAATTAGACTTCAAATAACTACCCTTTAAAAAGCAAATATTATAAAAAAAACTATTTGATATAAAAGAGAAAAGTAAATAACACCCAGATATGAAATTTCAATTCAATACCATATGTGAAGAGGTAAAAAATAAAAACTTTTCATAACATTTCATTTAAACTACGAAATTTTTCATTGAAATGCTATTTTCATTTATAATATATATAAAGTTACTGTGAACCTTTAGATAGATGAAATCGATAAAATAAGATAAAATAAGATAGTTTTCTTTTTCATTCATAATTCTTTCGGTCTGTTTTGTGGTGAGATTGTTTGGCAGGTTTCTCGGCCTAAGGTTCACATTAATTGTTTTTGATTCATCAAGCCTATTCAGACTTTTTTTTATTATCGAAGCAATACAAAAAAAACAATTTTTCCATCCACTATTACAATACCTGGCCAATACTTGGAATTTAAAAGTATTTTTCCGCTGGTCACCTCCATCAATAATTAGGTAATAAAAAAAGCGTTGGCAAAAATTTGCCATCTCGAAAATTTTGCCGCCATAAGCACGTGCCTATTGTACCTATACGTAAATCCACTCCTGTATAAAGCTTGGTACATTGCTATTGTCCCCTTTACATCCAAAGTTTTAATTTTTACTCCTCATGTGATAATTCAGCTCTGTTCGCCGACTGTGCTCTAACCAATTTACGATACTACCTACCTCAGGCCATTCGTAGTATGCTTCTCAGGGATTCCTGGTAGCTTGCTTGGTTAGAGTACAGCAAGTTCGATTTCTGCCGAGAGCCAAATGAATAATTTTTTTATTAAAAAAATAATCCACATCTCATTTAAATTAATTGAATGGATTAATCAAAGCATAAACTTAACATTTAAAAAATATAAACTTCTAGGTAAATTTTTCAAATAAATATTTGTGAAAACTACCTTGTTTTTTTTTTTAATTTAAATTTTATTAAATAAATTTCATCTAGAATCTAAACCATTCTCTTTGAACACAATTAATCAAAACATAATGAATTTAGGCCTTTAATACAATATTTTCGTTGTATATTTAGTAGACAATTTTTAATTTATTTTTTACTTTAATTTTAATAAGTTCATAAGCATTTATACAAATTTCAAATAAAGTTCCACAGATTATTTCAATTTAAAACATCTTTGATTTTTATTAATAATCATCGCCTTTAAAGTAAGATTTAAAATAAAAACACCTCTTCCTATCCATTTAGATAAGAAAATAGACAGCTAAATTGATTTTCGCTGCATCTATCAACTCTTCAAAACAGTTCCCGGAATAGGGCCGAACAAATAAAAGAAAATCGAAATAGTTTTTTTTCTATAAAATGTTTACAACATTTATTTGATTCTTGATTGTAACATATTCTAATAAATATACCTACCTACTTCAATATTCTTGATTATCAAAATTCTTTGTACGAACTGATTTTCTCTTAATATACATGGGTGCCCACGGGGCTAAGGCGCAGAGTGCATCATTTAAATTTCTGTGGGGGTTCAAAAATTGTTGCATTTTAGAAATAGGTATATGTTAAAAATAAAAACAGTCATGTCTTATAACTTCAAAAAAAGGTAATAAAAACATCTTCTAATTATTTAAAAGTGATTTAAATGGAGGAGGGTACTTTTCTTGAAACGGTGGGGGGGGCGGGGTTGTAAGTCATGAAGCTAGGGGGAGGGGACCCCAGTAATATATTATAATAAAATTAAAAATAAATCAATAAAAAATAACATATTGAAAAAAAGAAATATTTTTCCTTAATTTCTTATTAATTATAATTTAAATATTTCAGCTTAATTTTTTTTAAAGAATATTTCATTTACTAATAGTAGTTGCACCATTAAATGATATGGATCTCTATTTTATTCTCCGAAATAAACTGCAAACGGATCGTTGCTAAACTTTATCCAAATTCATTTGAAATATTAATATGTTTGTTCCTTTATTATTAATCAGATATCACTTGCAATTTGTAGTTCATATTGACATTAATTCAAAAATAATTCTCATTTAAGAGTCGAGGAATAACCATTTTACATTGGATTTTTGACGTTTCGGTTTTATTGGTAACCATTGCTGAAGACATAGAGGAATCGATTTAAAATCAAAAATAGCCATCGATTCTCATCTAATACTTGAGGAATAACAATTCTACATTAGTTTTTGACGTTTCGATTATTATTGGTAACCATTGCTGAAGACATGGAGGAATCGACTTAAAATCAAAAATAACGATCGATTCTTATCTAATACTAGAGGAATAACCTTATTGAATTCCATTTTTGATGTTTTGACTATTAATGGAAACTCTACTGAAAATGTAGAAGAATCGACTTAAAATCAAAAGACTAAATTCTTTTATGGCAAACAACTCAAGCTTGAGTTGTTTACTCAAAAAGAATTTAGTCTTTTTGATTTTAAGTCGATTCTTCTACATTTTCAGTAGAGGTTTCATTAATAGTCAAAACATCAAAAATGGAATTCAATAAGGTTATTCCTCTAGTATTAGATAAGAATCGATCGTTATTTTTGATTTTAAGTCGATTCCTCCATGTCTTCAGCAATGGTTACCAATAATAATCGAAACGTCAAAAACCTAATGTAGAATTGTTATTCCTCAAGTATTAGATGAGAATCAATCGCTATTTTTGATTTTAAGTCGATTCCTCTATGTCTTCAGCAATGGTTACCAATAAAAACCGAAACGTCAAAAATCCAATATAGAATGATTATTCCTCAAGTACTAGATGAGAATCAATCGCTATTTTTGGTTTAAAGTCGATTTCTCTATGTCTTCAGCAATGGTTACTAATAAAACCGAAACGTCAAAAATCCAATATAGAATGGATATTTCTCAAGTATTAGATGAGAATCAATCGCTATTTTTTATTTTAAGTCGATTCCTCCATGTCTTCAGCAATGGTTACTAATAAAAACCGAAACGTCAAAAATCCAATATAGAATGATTATTCCTCAAGTACTAGATGAGAATCAATCGCTATTTTTGGTTTAAAGTCGATTTCTCTATGTCTTCAGCAATGGTTACTAATAAAAACCGAAACGTCAAAAATCCAATATAGAATGATTATTCCTCAAGTACTAGATGAGAATCAATCGCTATTTTTGGTTTAAAGTCGATTTCTCTATGTCTTCAGCAATGGTTACTAATAAAAACCGAAACGTCAAAAATCCAATATAGAATGATTATTCCTCAAGAACTAGATGAGAATCAATCGCTATTTTTGGTTTAAAATCGATTTCTCTATGTCTTCAGCAATGGTTACTAATAAAAACCGAAACGTCAAAAATCCAATATAGAATGATTATTCCTCAAGTACTAGATGAGAATCAATCGCTATTTTTGGTTTAAAATCGATTTCTCTGTCTTCAGCAAAGGTAACGGATAAGAAAACAACGCAGTTGCTATGGTTACTCATAAAAATTCCTCCCAAATTTTTAGCATTTCACAGAGAGAAGCCTATCCATTCTTACTTAAGCAAGGCTAAATGAGCTATATTAAAACTTTCAAATGAATAAATTTTAAAGAATTTAAAAATTAAAAAAGTACCATCTTACTTCTAGAGTAAAGTACTTTAAAATATAATTTTACTAAAAACTTTATTTAACCTTTTTTGTGGTCCCCAAGGTACTTAATTAGGATATTAAATTTCATCAAAATTGGTTAAGTCATTTTCAAGATATTTAGAAAAAACTAAAAAAGTACTGAAATAAAGTACTAATGTTTGTGGGCCGATATGTACCAAAAACTAATCAGCGCTTCATTTTGTTAAACTAATGGTAGGTTTTCAATTTCATTTCAATCGGTGCAACGGTGTGGAAAAAATCGTGGGCCAAAAAAGCGATAACATACATACATCCATACATACATACATCCATACATACATCCATCCATACATACATCCATCCGCACGCACTAAATGAAAAATCGCACTTTTTGGCCTCTCGACGAGACCCCATGTAATTTTTGGCAAAACCGTCACGTGCTAATATTCAACCTAATTGAATACTACAATTTGTGACTTTGATTGAGTCCATGGGTTCCGTAGTCTTTGCCTGGGGACCCTTTGAAGCCACGCTTGCCCCGAGAGCGATTACAATACTTTACCCATGCTTTGCATTGACAAAGTAAAAAATTCCCTCAAAAATTATGAAATAAAAAAATTATATCAAAATGGAAACTTGGAAATAATTTAAATTTAGAGAACGAAGAAAATATTATTTTTATTACAGACAAAAGGATCAGCCGGGGCTTAACTTTGTTATTGATTGTATTTACAAGGCCTCGTTGTGGTCGCGCCCCGGGTGAAGAGAAAATTATTTTCGACCTTTGGGGTCTGCGATTGATGGGAGACGCTGCGATATTTACTTGGAAATAATTTTTGGATTACAATTTCAGGGCTTGGATGGTAATTCTGATATATTGATTATTGTGAAATTCGGATAAGATGAAATAAAAAAGAGAATTCCACTGAATAGAACTTTTAGGGATAACTGAATTGAAGAATGTATTGATTCGATTTGTATCTTATTTGACCGCGAAGAAATGCTTTCTTGCAGAAAATTTGATATTTGGTGTAAATAAGTATCGTGAGGAGGGATTGGATTTTATCATATTTGAACAATAATTTCTTTAAAGGAATTAATCTTTTGAAAGCAAATATTTACTTTTTTCATATTAATTTTACTAGTTAAAGTATAAAAAGGCCAAAATTTTAAACCCTTTACTATTTTTACTTTACTTGAATCATACATATATTGCATGCTAGCTTAAGGTTCCGTGAAATAATTTCAAAACAAAATTTCATATTTACTGTATTTTTTATCTATAGAATCACTTTTGATTTAATTTTGGTTGAAATTGAATCATTTAAAAAACAATTCTTACCTATTCTTACCTATAACTTTTTTAAACAGCTTTTTTATCTAAAGGTTTTTAAAAAAATTCGAAAAAAATAATAAGTACACGAATAGTGTACCTAATCGTAAAAAAATTTAAAATTTGAAAAATCAAGAGATATTTCTTCTTCCCTTTTATATTTCTCTTCACGTTTTCATAGCGAAACTTCATTCCACCCTCTTATAATCATTTTATTGGAACTCTGCCTAAGTACCTTACATTTTTTATTAATGTAAAATTGGTTTCCCGCAGAGAATGTCTCTTATAAAAACAAAATATGGTTCAGATTTAAATAAAGAAAAAAAAACTATAAGTGTTAATTTTGCAAATATTCCAATTTTATAACATTTTCTGAAAAACTCTTCTCCACAAGAAAGCTATCAATTGATTCATGATTATTTTTTAATTTCATTTGATTGGTCATTATATAGCACAAAATTAACACTTATAGTTTTCTCAGCATTGCTGCCGGAAATCGGTATTGACCTAACCCTGAGATGTTTTAGGGATTAGGCTCGGTCGATTTTGGTAAGGAAATTCACCCTGGCCCACATGTCTGTGGTAATGTGCTTTTTAATTGAGAAAATTTCGTATGATATGGCAAGTTTGTAGTAAAATTTCTTTTTGGGAAATCATATTATTATTATTAGAAACGTGAAGAAATAATATTTTAAAACATAGGTAATCTTTCTGATTATCTCTTTGGATTCCGACATTACTCCATAATAGTAGCAGGAAAGCTCATAAAAATTTCATTCCTGATGTCAAAAATGTTTCTCTGTTTTTTAACCGACTTCCAAAAAGGAGGAGGTTCTCTATTCGACTGATTTTTTTTTTTTTTTTGTGCCTATGTTACCTCATATCTCCGCCAATTGTGAACCGATTTTGAAAAAAATTTCATTGGGTCCAGTCTACCTTCCGATTGGTCCCATTTTTTTATAGGTTTTAGACCTTTTTTGTTAGGTTTGTTCAGGACTAACTTCTTTGTTTATGAACCGATTTCGATGATTCTTTTTTTATTGGAAAAAGGCTATCTTAGGGATGGTGCCATATTAATTTGGTCAAGTTCTGATGATATGATCACTAATAATAACATCACTAAAAAGAGAAAAATAAAAAATAATTATTAAGAAAAAAATAAAACAGACTTCAAAAATTAAATGCAACAAATAAAATACACTAAAAGGTATAAAATAATTATTATCTTATTTAGTTACAACTAAACTACGAAATATTAACATGAAATTACTTTTAAGTCGGTGCCCAACAGATACCTTTTATGAATCGCACTCGACGGACTTACTTAGTACGTTTGGTTGGCAGGCTCGCTTATAGGTATAGTTTGTTTGGCACCGACTTCCAAAAGTAATTTCATGTTAATATTTCGTAATTTAGTTGTAACTAAATAAGATAATAATTATTTTATACCTTTTAGTGTATTTTATTTGTTGCATTTAATTTTTTGGAGTCGTTTTTATTTTTTCTTAAAAATTATTTTTATTGTTTCCAAAATGAGCAACTGATTAGTTCTTTCTAGCTTAAGAACTTCAGGATCAAAATGTAGAAAATAACAAATTTGATTCGCTGAATGAGGAACTTTTGAACATTCATATATTATCACAAATTATTTTATTTATGTGAAACCTACTTAGTATTTTATATTTTAAATTTTAAAAGTTTCTAAAAAAATTTTCAAAAATTTTCTTTACTTTATTTAATGTTTCACCAAGAACCTACACCATTCTCCCTTAACAAAATCAAAAGATTATGTTCCAAGTTTCATCTTTATACTCCAAACCGTTATCAGACAAAAAAGTTACCAAATCACCAAAATTCGGAGATGCTAGTTTTGGAAAACTTTAAAATTTTTCCTCTCATATTTTTTATTTTTTTCAATAAATAGTTTTTTCCCTTCGATATCCACATTTTTTCGCGACCTCAGTAGTAAAGTTATGGGGATGGCGTACCGTACCTCCTTAAAATTAATATAAACATAATTAATAATTCAGATGATAAGTTAAAATTTTAAGATATCACTCTAAACGCATATCAAAAACCTAGAAAAATAAATAAATTTCTCTGATCTCCAATTTGAAGTTATTAAGCAAAACACTTATTCATCAATTTATAAAATTACTACGCTATAATTGTTTAAAATTGCTAATGATCCTTTTTCTTCATCATAATGAATTTTAATCGTTAACTCTTATTAAATATTAAATAATTAATCTAAAAACGTTTTTCGGTTAAAAACAAACTTGTTTTTAAGAATAAATGAATGATGAGGAAAATTGTTATTAAGAAGAATGGTTATAGGGAGTTAAAAAAGAAAGCATTTCTGCCATTTTGTTTAAGGCTTTAATAACAAAGGAGAAGAAAACAAAGGGGGTGAGGTATAGGAAAGAATAATGTTTTCTTTATTAAGGAGGCCTTTCGTATGAGCGGAAGTATCGACTGGCTTCTGTCTATAGGATTTTATTGCTGTATAAATTTGATGACTGTAATACTGTAAGAACAATAAGAATGATTATTTCATATTTTTTTAAATATTATAAATCAATTAATTTGACTTATATAGATATATACCGGGTGAGTTTTTTATCTTGAGACAGTCTTATAACTCAAAAATAGTGCATTATATGGAAAAAAGTTTCAAATAAAAGTTTATTTATAACAAGGCGGAAACTAAACTATGCTATTGTTTGTTGACCTAGAACAGGCTTTCAAGGGTATTTCGGGATCAAGTTTTGTTTTTTAAATGGAAACCTATATGTTTCTGTACATATTCTGAATCTACACCAAAAATTGAACAACTTTGATTAGAACTATTTTTTATACGACATCAAATAATAAAAAATATTAAATCAATTAGATCTCAGAAAAACTTCTAATAATTATTTTTAACAATCATTCAACTTAATTATCGAATAATAATGATTGAATAATTAATTATTAAATAAATAATTAATTTAATAATTGAATAATTTTGCGACACTGTTCTGAGACATTCCAGAGTGTATCGCAAGACTGTCTGGATGAATTCGTTCCATTTCGTATTTTGGCCAGTCAGATTATTCGTAATCTTTAAATTTCGTTTTTTAACAGATTTACAACACGATAAAATGAAGTCTTGTGATGGTGTATTCCTATCAGGAAAACGCTTGGCATCCATTTCAATGGCAGCCCCATAACACTTCTTCTACATTCACAATAAATGATGACCATTTTAATTCTGTCTTCAACAAAAAATGATCCATGTTTATTATGGAAATACAATATAACTATCTATTGGATTGACACGAGAAATAAACTTTTTTAAACTCAAAATCGTTAAGTAGTTCTAATAAGTAGAAAATAATCTTAAAATCTGTATATAATCAAGTTTTAAAATCATTATAAATGCTTATTTTCATTGTTTTCGACTTTTCGATTTAATAATTATTTATTTAATCTATTATTAATTAATTTATTTATTTTTCGAGGATCTTAATTCTCTTTTAGAATAGGTGTTGATTTTCTTTGTTTGCAAAAAATAATAACACGGTGTATTTTTTTCATTTATTTTATTTTATTGTTATATCAAGGGACGTTTCGACATATACATTCATGTCATCATCAGCCTAAAAATGGAACCATCCTTTCATTATTTCCAATATCTATAATTTTGTAAACAAATGAACACATCACATCTTTTTTGCATTGTTTACATTCTTTCTTACATCAAAAAAAGCATCAAACATACCTTGAACAATCTTAAATTTGTTTGATCCAATCAAATCGCATTCTGATTCATCTGAATGCATATCACAATTATTTCCTTTTTCTGTTTTTACTATTTACTGATCTATACGATAACACAAAGAACTCTAATTTTTCAACACACAAAAGCACCAGTGAATACACATCCGGAAACATTAAATCCCTTCTGAAAATAGCATTGCCAACCCAAAAACGCTGCCAGTATCCCCTAATATTCTACAAATTTAATCCAAAAGCATTAAAAAAGTCCTTCTGTCCACACACGGAAAAAAATAAAAAATCCATCACAATACTAATTTCTTTTCCGCCGATCTTATTCAATATTCCAGAATAATATCTGCTATTATTTTCTGTATCTACCTTGAAGTTCACAGTTCTTTCTAGATTTTTTCTTATAGATATAGATTCAAAGAATTTTCTTTTAGAAAGTATTACTTTCAGCGTATAAAATTTTTGCGTCGTCAAATTTAAAATTATGAACCTTATCTACTGCATGTATGGCTAACGCCGACACAAGATTTCCATGTATTACAGACTTCTTAATCATTATTATTTGATAATTAAGCTGAATAATTGTTAAAAATAATTATTAGGGTTTTTTTCTGAGATCTAATTGATTCAATATTTTGTTTATTTGATGTCGAATAAAAAAATAGTTCTTATGAAAGTTGTTCGGTTTTTTTGTAGATTCAGATTATGTAAACAAATATATAGGTTTCTATTTAAAAAACAGAACTTGATCTTGAAATACCCTTGAAAGCTTGTTCTGGGTAAACAAGCAATAGCGTAGTTTACTTTCCACTCCATATAAATAAACTCTTATTTGAAATTTTTTTTCATATAATGCACTGTTTTTGAATTATAAGA
Source organism: Forficula auricularia (assembly GCA_024734495.1). NCBI lineage: Eukaryota > Metazoa > Arthropoda > Insecta > Dermaptera > Forficulidae > Forficula > Forficula auricularia. Next base: position 2,112,060 of record JALMQS010000228.1, read on the forward strand.
CTGTCTCAAGATAAAAACTCACCCGGTATATATAATATAAATTACGATATATAATTTTTTAAACAAATCACTGAGGGTGTCCTCTGTTTGACTATCAAAAATACAGGGGTGCCCAGCTTTATATAGTCAAAGGGTGTATTTTATTCTAAAAATAATCTGTCCTGATTTCTTGTATACATTTTTATTTCTCAATTCTGAAATAGCCAGAAATATTGTGACATTTTTTTATTTATATCCAAAAGAATTTAAATTTCAAAAAATTTCAAAAATTGAGAAAAAAATGAAGATTAATTAGTTATTAGTAATGAAGCTATTGAAGCTTTTATTTTTGTGATTAATTTGATTAAAATTTGAATTTTTAGTGAAATCACACATAAGTAATTATAATTATTTATTGAACAAAAACAAATAATACAATACAGCTACGACGTTTCGATCGACTTATTCTGCCATCGTTCTCAAGTATGAACACCCACTCCGATTTTAAGTTTACGATCACAGAATAAGTCGATCGAAACGTCATAGTTGTATTGTATTATTTGTTCTTGTTCAATAAATCATTATAATTAATTATGTGTGATTTCACTAAAAATTCAAATTTTAATGAAGATAAATAAGTTAATGACTCTACGAATTATTGTAATTTGGGGATTTTTTATTAGAAGTCATTTTAATTTTTCTAGATTGCCAGGCAAAATTATTCAACAAACTTTAATTCTAAATTTCAGCTTATTGGCTAGAACCGTTAAAGAGCTCATTATATAATAGTTCGATTTTTTGTTGTTTTTTTTAAGAAAACTCTTAAGCTATACCTATCTAAAGTTCATAGTTTTATTATTCTTTGATTTAGAATCTAAACCACTAGCTATCGTAGGTTTTTTCAGACAGAGAGAAAAAATTATTTCGCAAAATGAGTTTTCTCTACTTTTCACACATTTCTTAACATGAATAACAAAATTCAAAATTCAATAGTAGAGCAAGCCTGCTTGACAAACTATTCTCGCCAAGTGTTCTAAATAGACTTTCGAGCATTGACTAATATCCTTTTCTCTGTGCCTCTGATACTTAGTCAACCATTCTCAGCACGGCTGAACTGGTTTCATAGAGCATCAGGGGCTTTAAGAGCCGGGATGATCATAATAAGAAGCGCCCAGCATATCCGCCTATAAATTATCACTTAAACTGAGGGTGTATATAGATAGATATTTGAAGTGATGTTGGTGAAATAAACCGCAATATTCGCATAAATATTGGGAATAATAATTTTTATCAAATAATAAATTATATATATTATGATATCTACTTCATTTCTTAGATAAACAATAATATTTTCATGTAGCTGGAAGACCAGTATTAAACTATTTAAAGTATTTCCAGCAATTTAAAATATTAAGTCACATAGAACAGGATTTTCTGTTGTTTTATACTATTTTTATTGAACTAATTATTTCTTTTCTAATAATAAAAGCTGAATTTAATTCATGATATTTTTATAGGTTGTATGCTCGCTAGTGGCGTAGCCAGAAAATCTTCATGGGGGGGGGGGGGGGTTAATCCATTTTTTTTTTATTAAAACAAATAGGTACTTCAAGAAATTAGAAAAAAAACATAATTCTTGATTAAACATTTGAAATATATTTAAAAAGCAGTTTTTAATTTAATAAAACAAGAAAATAAATCGATACTAGCTTCCCTTGGGGAGGGGGGGGGTCTGACGCGCCCCTGTGTCTAGCTAATTCACAAATAAAACCATAATTCAGAGATAAATCCTTCTCCTTCTGATCTATTCGAAATGGATATTTTCAAACTTATAAGGCCTACTTGGAAAAAATACAAACATGTTATTCGGTACCCTTGATAAGCAGTAGAACTGAAGTTATTATTATTTTAAGAATGGAGAACAAACATTTTAAAAATCATTATTTTTTCTGCTCGTTTGTCAGACTCTGTGTCTCTTCTGGATGCAGATATCCATGATATCTCAAGAACAAAAAGTGGAGAAAGCTCATTATGGTAATTATATCTCTAATAAGAATTTAGGCTTTATAGTTTCAGAACTTTCGGTTTAAAAATGGAGGGAAAAATTCAGAAAAAATTAAATTATCAATTTTCTGGCATTCAAAGTATTCACTGACAAAATTGCCAAATCATTCAAATTATCGTTTTTAAAAAGTTTTGAGCTGAAACAGGCCACACAAGTACAGATGTTCAATTTCGTGCCCAATTTCAGCTGTTCCATAACCTCATGTAGATTCAAATAATAATTAAATATGTTTCAAAATTTTGATTTAAATAAATTTTCATGTTTAATAAATTTTCTATTTTTGTATAATGTAATATTACATTGCTTTATAAAATTGACAAGGTTAACTTTTGCTACTTGTTGAATCATCAAAATCCATGGGTATTGTCGACTTTTAAGGAAAACTTATCTGTCAATGTCACAAGGAATCAATATCCTTGCTGGATTGACATGTATTAATATATATTTACTCTTCCTTGAATTCTACCAGAGAGAATGTGATAGCATCTGTATACTATTAGGAAAAGTAGTATATCACAAGATCTAAACTCTAAAGTAATTGTAATTTCTTAGTAAATTCCTATAAAGGGCACAAGCAGTCTAAAATAAATAAGTGAAAGAATTTTAAATATTTTATAAAACCCTTTTTCAAAATTTCAGCATATCTCTGAGTGTCAGATAATTGCAACACGCCACATATTAAAATTAATTTTATAAGTAAAAAAAAGAACTTATGAATGGAGAATCAAAGATCTGATTAGAAATATTAGATTATATTTCACAAAAATTCTCCTTCTAGAGAATCAATCCTAAATGCTAAAAACGTTAACCAATCAAAAATATCTAATGTAATTATTGATACACCATTTATTTATTTGTTTGTTTTTCTAAAATTAATTTATTCTAAGCATAAGCATTTGGGTGTTGTTGAAATTTTGAAAAAATGCAATTTTTTGCAATTAGAGACACGCTTGTTTCTAGAATATTTAAATTATAAAGCATGGCTTTACAATGGATATTTGTTTCAGTCGACAGCAGAATTTAAGTATGAACTGAAGAACACTTTGAATGATCATAATCTCAATTCCAATAAATTAAAAAACAAATAAATGGGATTGTGTGGATTTGTTTATTTTATGTCTGCGTCTTTTCAATTTCAAGGTACAAAAAGTAAGCCCCCGTCTGTGAATGATCCATGCTTTTTAGAGATAAAAACAAATATTAATAGAAGAATTTAGTAAATGGTATCGTGCTGTGACATAGGGCCGCCTATTCAAAGATCCACTTGAGACACGATTCTAAACGTAGTCGGTGGACTAGTTTAAATAAATAACTGTTTAAATTAAACTGTATGACCAAAAACATAAATGTAAAAAAGAGGTAAAGTTCGGTACAAACCACGTTCGAGCTTGTTGGCTTCACCGATACAAGAGTTGAGATATGAACGGGTACCAAGTTCCATAGCTGTTCCTTAAATTATAACTATAGGAATGTTCATCGTTCTTCAATTGTTTTAAAATAAAATATCTTGCGTTCATTGATATTGAATTTATAACTTGGCAAGTTATAATAGTTAATAAATTACGTTTAACGTGATGGTATTTAATACAAGTTTAAAATTTAACTTTGTTAGTTGTTTTATTTTCTACTACAAACAATTTAGTTGGATATAAAACTTGTCAAGTTAAATTCAATATCAAAGAGCGTAAAAATTTTCTTTTAAATCAATTGAAGAAAGTACATTCCTATGACTATGACTTAAGCAACTACCATGGAACTTGGTACCCGTTTAGATCTTAACTCTTTTGACGGCGAAGCCGACAGCCTCGAACGTCGTTTGTACCGAACTTGGCCCATTTTTTCCCATTTATGTTTTCGGTCAGATATCATTAGTTTATAAAAAGTTTTATCCTTTTAATTATCTAAATAAATACATAGAAGTTAAATTTTCATTTTATGTCCTGAAGAAGGGAAAGCTTCGGTTTTTCGAATTCACCCTTTATTAATGTATCTAGCATAATTAGTATACCAAATTTCAGCATTCTATGGTCATTGTATTTCCAATATATGTAAGTTAAGCCTATAAAATGTATATAATTATTTATATTAATTTAATTTATCCCCTTCATTTCGGGCCCCGAGGAAGGGAAAGTTTCACTTTTTCGATTTTTTCCTTTAATTGTGCCCTAAACTCTCCAAGTATGCCAAATTTGTGCATTCTAGAATCAGCAGAAGTACTCTAGGTTTTTGAAATGTTAGTGAGTGAGTGACTGAGTCAGTCAGTTTTAAAAATGGCACTTTTCAGACCTTTAATAACTCAAAAACCTATAATAGGTTTATTTATGAAATTTGGGATTCTAAGTATTCCAATGGGCCTTATTAGACAAGTAAAATTTCAAATGTGTATGTCTAAAAGTTTTTGAGTTATGCTGGGGTCGAAAGTAGCTCGAAATGGTTCCTGTAAATATAAACATGGCCGGTGCGTCGCCTGTTCTTTTCCGAACTTGGCTGACACCGTGTGTCTAGATAAATAACTTCCCTATTTATTACTTCATAATAACTTAATTCACGAATGGAGATTTGATGGGGAGGCAGCCCAAGAATAATAACAAGAAATAAAATAATTTATTGCAACATCATTTTCAATCTTTTATTAAACAGACGTTTCGGAGGATCTTCTTCTATTCTTCTTCACCGTTAAAAGGGGTCAATAAAGGAAGAAGTTTAAATCCATCGCGTTCATCTTTCGACAGTACTTATTTGGTGTTATAGTTTACCATTAACATACGCATCATTGATCACTTTTTAGTGCTTATTTGAATTTCATATTATTTTATCCTTGTAAATAAATTATTAACTCACAATAAATTCGCATTTTCTTAGAAAGATGGATTTTTTGTTTTTTAAATAAAGACAATAATTTATTTTTACGATTTTTCTAAAAATGCAGTTTTAATTAAGAAAAATACTTTAATTAAATCAAATTTAAAAAAATGAAAAGTTTATTGATGACTGGCTCAGTTTTATTGTTAATTACTTTTGTTTTTCACAGCCTATCCAATTTGAAATTGATTATTCCCAATCCCAATTAGCAAGTGAAAATAAATTGAAACAAATTAAACAAATAAACACAATATGATGGATTCATTGGATACCTAGTATATTATGGTCAAAGTTCAAATGATATTTTTTTTTCAATTTACCTAAAAACTGTTACGCAAAAGATTGTCTTTTTAACATCTTTAAGGCCTAAATAAATCTAATATTGATCCGACAAATTAACTAGATATCAAAATTCCCTTCATCATACTAATTTTCTACACTATCTATTTTGCCAAGTAGCTAATAATTCTATGTTCGCAATTCAAATAATAGTTTAAACTAGTTTTAATTAAATGTAAATAGCGCTTCTCACTGAACTTAATTGGAAGAAAGATTGTATTAAATTAATTTACTATTACTATAATAGCTAAAATATAATTAATATTTATTGTAAAGACCTTTAAATTTCTAATAAATAGAGTAAATTTATAAAAAAAATCATTATAATCCTGAGAAAATAATCTTCGTGAAATAAATGTGGATGTACTTTCGGCAGCCCGATTTAAGGCAATCTTTTCTTCTAATAAACGAGTAGAATTAAGTGGGAGATAAATTTAACCTAATTTATCGCGCGGAGAATTTTACCACTGCTCGAAGCCCCTAAAACCTTAGTAAATTGGATATTGGATTGTATCTAAGTTTCTGAGATTGGCTCGTGATCCCGGCTTCTTTTCCTTCTACTCTGTTCTTTTCACGATGGAGGGGCCAGCCCATACAGGCCTTTAGGGGATGGACCTTCTGGTGTATCTCTTTCTCACATCAATATCATAAAAAAAAAAGAATAAAATAAAGTTATAAACTGTTTTTAGTAATTTTTGAAAAGACACATAGTTTCCAAATATGAGCTCAATAACTTAAAAAACATAGAAGATACTAAGTTTTAGTGTTTAAGGCCCTAAAATCAAAAAAATCCCAGTTTCCTGTTCAATGGTCAAATTTTGAAAAAATACTTTCGACTTATGTACCAATCAGTGGCGTCTGGTCCATGAATACTGTGGAAGCGGCGCATCCCCCAAATTCCATAATATCAAGAGTAATTTCATCCGTGTTATATTTGAAAATTTGTAAAATTTTAAAAAATCTTTCAATAAATACTATACAACTAATTCATTTAAAGATATATAAAAGTTAAAATTTACTGAGCATTTTTAACGTTAGCAAATTTAAATTGAAAGTTTTTTTTGGCGAGAGTAGCAGAATTTTTTATATATTGAAGGAGACAAACTATAGTCTCGTTATAAATAAATAAAATTTATAATTCCAGCAGTAGACACATTCGTTTATTGTCTCCTTCAAGTTAGCAAATTTATTCCAGATTTCTTATTTTAATCACTTCAGCTATCTTGTGTAAAATACTTTGATTTTATGAGATTAAAAAGTGAATTAATTTATATGGACTCGATCCATGAATTTAATTTAAAATCTATAAATTGTATTAAAAAAATTAATCGTGAAAGATGAACTAAAAGATGTTTGGGAAAAAAGTATTTGCTTTAATGAAGTCCAATTGAATATTCTCTCACTCTATATAGGAGTATCGTTTTGGTGCGAGTGCAAAAGACCATTCCTAGAATAATACAATAGAATTTAAGAAATTAATCTCTATAGTCTAAAACAGGTCTGGACTTGTATTTTCATAGATCAGATTCCTAATGAAAGAATCGCTCACATTAAATATTTAATAAATAAAAAGTTAACTTTTTTTAAGACTCGGTGCACTAGAGCTGATCTAGTAATTATTAATAAGCTTAAATATAAATTGTTCATTTAGGCTATACTATATGCGATTGAAATTAGGTGTACACGTCTTTAGAATTATTTGGAATTATTTTGGAATTTGTCCCTTCATCTATTGTCTTCTATTTGGAAATGAAAGTAGAAGTGGAAGTAGGTGTACACGATATTAGGTCGCGGTTCAACACTCGACTATATATAACATCCTCTTAAAATCTCAATAGAATAATTAGAAAAATATTTTCTGCCTTTTGAATCAGATATTCTAAAATCTAATCAGTACCCACTATGCATTGATACAAACGAACTTTTTAACTTTCTGTTCTTGGGTTATAGTGGGTATCGGAATTCAGACACACAAAGAGAAAAAAAAATAATAGTTGAAAAATATTTTTCTCCGCGTTTCAGAGATTTTAAAACACAATGAGCAAATATATATTTTAATGCGTGATTTAATACATTTAATTTGCCCTATGCCTTCTAAGAGCCCGTCAATCTAGTTTTTCAACTATGAAAAGAATTGAAACATCACCAACCTAATCAATGGGTACCATATATATTATCCGCTCTATTTAAATATCAATTTATAAAAAATCTGATGTTAAATTTGAAAAAAATAACGAAAAATACGATAGATAAATTTTTCCAAAAAGGATCGAAGAATAAAATAAAAATTTAAAAAAAGAAGGTCTATTTTTTGGACAGCATCTCCTGATTGAAAAGGCACAGCCCGCGACTGATACCAACATTGAATGCTAAAACTTAAGGAGTGAAAATTTCATAATTTTACACCAAAATGACTATATAATATCTCCCTTTTAGGTGGAAATCAAAATACCAAATATGCAATTGTTTTTTTTTTTTTTTTTTTTTTGTATTTTAATGCTTTACATTTCTAAGCTAAAATCATATCTATATCTTTTCGGGTTTAAGAGAGATTGATAAACTCTGAAAACATATTTTAAGGAAGAGATGAAATGGAGAAGAAGGTATATGTAAAGGTAGGAACGTAGATCTCTTAGGACTGAAGATAGTAAGACTCTGGAAAGAAAGCGTAAGGAGAGAGTTTCATTCCCTAGAATTCAAGAAGATAAACGTATTGGAGAATGAACTGGTTTGGCACTTTCCCAATTTCTCCGCAAAGGGGTGTTGTGAATTTTTCGTCTTTTGATTATTTTATTAAATAAACAATTTATATGGATTCTACTGGATGGTATAATTTGTACTGTATTGTGCTGTTTGGAGAGTACCTCTCCTCAAAGTTCATTATTCGACTTTTCTAATTGAATACGGATCTTTTATTCGCCAAGCATTCGTTTGATTAAGTAAATATCTTTGCTTTTTCTCTTCATTGAATTTCTTTTGGAGATCCATTAGCTTATTTCACTCCCCCAAATCCCCTTGACAATCCATTTGCAAAACATTCATTTGACCTATAAAGTCTCTCTTAACGGATTCTAATAGACTTCATAGTTATCCCCTCTACTCTCTTTTTTTAGTTTTTCCACTTGAAAATTTATCATTCTGTTTTTTAAGGAATGCCTTAAATCATTTGTAACTCAATAGATGTACTATTATTTCCTGATGTTCTTTTAGTAAATATAAATCAATCAATCATTTGATCTGAGAGATTCTTTTGAAGTGGACCACGAATGGTGTGATTAAAAAATATAATTGAAATTGTAGTAATGTTTTCAAAATGTTGATCTGCAAATGGACAAGAAGCACCAGCTATAAACATTCAAGAAGGGAGAGGCAAAAAATGGGTTCTTTGCAAGTGGCGTGCCTGCAAGCATCAGGCCTAGCTCGAAAATCTCTGGGTGCTTCGATATATATCCGTAATTTTCTTAATGATTTCGGAAAATTTTAAACAAAATATTCATCTAATAAAAATATTTATTTTGATATTTTAGCCAGCTGGAAATGAAATAAACTTTTATGGTGTATACTGTATAGTCGTTGAATTTCTACTGAAGATATATAGCAAGGGTGTCAAACTCAAAGGCTAACTTGGGCCAAACAAACAAGGTTTAACCTTAGGTGGGCCGCAAAAAAAATCAATATTCATATAAACGTAGGTTTATTTCGAATAATACATTATAATAAAAATATATAAAAGAACAAGAAAACTTTAATGTTTGACCCTTGACATCTCTTCTCTGCTACTATCTTTCCTATTTCGGGAGAAATTTTGTTCACAGTGATTACTTTCAAAACTGACCCAAGGTGAGCGTCATTAATACTGTTTCTAACAGGAGACTTATTTCCTTACATAACTGAAAATAACTGCTCGCACCGATCAGTAGTTACAAACACGGAGATAATTTCATATGGGGATTTTCGAGTATTTTCAAACCTGGCTGGTAAATATTTGTAAAATTCAGGCACACCCACTTCAATGAATTTCGTCTTCAAATTTTAGTCTCACTGAAACTCGATTACCTCCATTTGCATATGTCTGGGTACTGAGTCTATATTTATTGAGAAAAATCAAAGAAAACAAACAAAATTTGTCTTTCAAAGAATTAAAATCTTTAAATCTTGTTTCAAATTCTGTTCTAAGATTTGAAAAAAAATTTGCGTATTTTTGATACAATGGTGTATCACCTAAACTTGATTTGTTCATGTTGCACCTCGGGAAGTGCGTTAAATCTTCATTTTCAGTTGCTTTTCCCAAAGAACTAGCTTACATTTGAATACTTTATTTATGTCAAACATGTTCGTAATGATCTGATCTTTTCCTTGTAACGATAAATTTAAATCGGTTAAGTGTTTTGTTATAACGACCATGAAAGATAAATCTTGCAACCATATTGGATCGGAAAACAAGCTTGTGTGTTGATTTTTAGTTTTTAAAAACTGATATACTTCTTCTTTCAAATCCTAGAATTGTTTGAGAATCTTGTAGCAAGATAACCAGTACCTCGGTATAGTAGGACAAATCTGAATATGCACTATCTAATCACTAAGAAAGAAGTGAATTGTCTCTGATTTAAGCACGAAATTTTGTTTAATAATAGCAAAAAGAGTATAATTAAAAAAAGTTGAGCGAATTTTGCCTATCTTATTTTTATTCTGCGTCGGTTTGTTATTTATTATTGTATGCCGATATATGTGTTCGTTGCTAGCCGCGAGTTTGACACCCATGATTATAGGGGATCGAAACTTTCAGCTCTTTAGGCTTTTCTCATTAATTTCAGTGGAATACGCGGATGCCCGTAAGCCATCTGCGATTGGAAAGACTGTAAATATGGCAACAGCTCATGGTGTTGGAAAAGGATCACCGCCTTCAAAATAAACCCTAGCGGGAAGGGTACAGGAACCTAGGTATAGATTTTTTATGGGGGTTTGATGACTGATGGTAAATGATTTCTTCAGGTATCTTATTTGCCTTCACCTTCGGCATAGGTAAAACAAATTGAAATCCTTTTTTAATATACATAATTTAGACACATCTTGTAATGATAGTATATGTTTCGAAAAGAAAGTCAAAAGAAAAATTTGGCTGTTAGATGTATGGGGGGGAGGGGTGAATCTCTAACCTATGTCACTACTGCCGCGTAATCAATATAATCATATTCAATGATCCTTAATTTTGATATATAGCACTAAAGATTTGTCCGAAAAATACTTATTTTTAATGTTTGATGTTGCATATACATTTTAAGCAACAATCTGATTCCGGTAGCTTTTTTTCATACCTTGAATTTCTATTATCGAAAGTTTTTCCACTCGTTTTAGCAAATGTTAGAAAAACTATTGTGATAAAATCTAGAAGGCCGTTTGTATTGTTTGTTTGTTTACGATTATGTTTATATTTATTCATTCTGTATTAGGTGTTTTCTGTTAAATAAAAACTTTATAAAAGGGATTTCTTGTTCTTTATTCTTACAACTATGAGAAAAAATACTAAAGTTAACTATTTAAAAAATTAGTCCAGAATTAGTCAAAAATAAAAAGTTTACGAGGGAAGCAAGATAAAAGTAAAATCACTTGCAGCGTGACGTCAGATTTGTTCCATGGCATGAATAAAGGATGCAAAAGCGAATACAAGACCTATTGGATAGATTTTATCAATCCTGATAATATGAAAATATTCTAGTAATATTTATTATTATTTCAAATGTTTTAAAAATACTAAAAGATTTAAAATATCATTTTACTTTTTCGGGTCGTCCAATACCAAAGAATCTTCAGAGTTTCTAAAAAATGTTGAATTTCAACCAATTATTTATTCTACGCCAAAAAGTTTATCGTCTTGGTAAATAATTTTATATTAGATGAAAAGCTCATTTGTTTATAGATAAAGGTCCACATCTATCTTCATGTATAATTCAGATGGAAATTTCACCTACAACAGGTAAGCTTCTCTAGAGACCTAATTAACACCCGACTAAAATGACACTCAACAGACGAGGTTTAACTTTGTGTCGAGTTAATTTTGTTTACTAGGTGTAAAGAATAGAATTCGCTCTCTGGCGTTCATTTTCTAGTGGCTAGACATGAAAGTTAGGAAAGATGACTTGAGGTATATAAATGCCTTGAATCAATTATACAACTTTTTGTTGATGAGATTTTTATAAAGAGAATAATATGAAAATATATCTATTACAGTGGCGTGGGGTCCATGGATGCTGTGGATGAGGGGCGTCCTTAAAATTTCAAACATTTAGAGTATTTTTATAAATATCGACTTCAAAATTTCAGGTGGATCTTTAAATTTTCTAATTTATATTCGTGATTTCAAATATTTCTATAAAAAAATTTTGTTTTAAAAAGTATATTGGTTGTTAAAATGAAATAAAATCGTTGGATAGTTTCAAGGGGCAATTAAAATGAATTATTTTTCCGAGAGTGCGGATAGAAGGTGTGAAGTCTCTGCCTGGTATATCTTTCAGTTCAAGCATGTCAAAGACAAGTTCAGACGAGTTTTAGTCCAATAAAAATTATTATCGCTGAGTAACTATTAAAATATAATAATAATTAAACAAAAAAGGAATCAATAAAGATGATTTGAGAATAATCCATTTAAAAAACTCACAATATATACGTAAGATCGGAAATAACTAATAGTGCTATAGACAAGTTATAGCTTGCTTATATCTATAGAATTAGGAGAAATTTAAGATTTTCTTATAATACAGGCTGACTCATTGTGGAAGATTGTCAAATTCCATCTCAGGGACTGTGGAGTTTAAGTTACAAGAATTAATTTCTGACTGCTACTCTCCTCACACAAAGCAGTATCCGCTTGGGGCGAAGATTCCAAAACATATTTTTAAAAAATCTAATGTTAAATTGATGAAATTTCCAAAAAAAATGCGAAAATTAAAATAAAATTTCTAAAAATGAAGAGTACTTTTTTGAACAGCATCCCCTGGTTGAAAAGTCACCAACAGCCACTTATCTATACCATTATTTATTATATCACTTGTGGTCGTGTTCATAGGCAGTCGAGTGGGCCTGAACACTAACGGGAATGTCCGAAGATTTTAAAAATGAGTAAAAATGAAAATTTTGTAGGTAATTAACATAAATCAATTAAATAAATAAAAATTTAACAGAAACCGAAGGCAGTACTCAAATTGTTCTCACAACAAAAAACGCCTGCGGCGGGCTCTTATGGACCCTAGGGCAAAATCAAACCAGCGGGCCCCTCAATGCTGGGACAATTAAAAGTACTACATTTTTCAATTTGTAAAATATTTTATTACGATTTAATACCATAAATAAATAAATCCGTAACTTAATATGCTTTGTTACCTAATTTTGCTATTTTATATTTTTATTTCTAATAAGTAATAGATTTTAGTAGTACAAAAATGTATTTAACAAAGGTAGTGCCGGGCCATTAGCTACACCACAATACCCTGAAAATTATTGATGAAAGATGTTTCCTGTTAAAAATTAGTATGTAGGTATATATATATGTTGCTAAGAATATATTATTTTCTTTGAAAGGTCATTATTAAAAATAAATTTAATTAAAATTTTATTTTCTTGTTCTTGAAAATTTTGTTGCTACGAATGTTAAATTATAATATGTGTGTTTGTATAGCGGAGGCGAAGTTTTTGAACTTTTAATTACTTAGCTTATTTTCTTTTTTTATTCTTTGAATGGGAAGAATGGGGTTTTAACATTTTAGTCGACTTTAATATTTTTACAAAACCAACAACGCAACGCCTTAAAGAGTAAATCCACTTGGAAAATGAAACAAACTGGAAATTTCATTTAAAGACGAAGAATTCATTAATTTTATATGATATGAAATATTATAAATGAGTAAAATATTTTAGAACCAGGATTTGAATGAAAATTGTACCAAAGAAATCAGCTAAAATAGTTTTCCATCAGATTAGTTATATGCCGGATATTAATTTAAAAAAACTTTTATATTTAACACAAAAAAAAAAAAATATTCAAAGTGAAGCAACATACTATATAATTGAATAGTAATTGATGAGGCAGTTCAAAATTCAAAAAAAGAAGTTAATTTAAAATATCTTTTGATTCATACAATCCAACGTTTCGAAGGCTTATCTCCACTCACTTCTCTCAGGGTTTTGAACCCTTAAAGTTGGATGATATTGATTATTATTGAAAATGCTAATCTAGGTCTTACCATTCCGCTATTCTTTCCCACCTCACCCTCAAGATATCCCTAAGCAGTCCCCCATGTCTCAGTGTGTGCCCATCATCAGACATCTTCTCTTCTTCAGACTTTCCACAGGTTCTATTCTCCATTTTTCCAAGAACTTCTTCATCTGGATTTTATACATCCATTTGAGTATTCATCATTCTTCTGTAGCACCACATTTCGACAAGCCTCATATCTTTCTCTCCGCTTTACCAATTGTACAGGTTTCACACCCGTACATAGCTATGCTCCATACATATGTCTTCAATAGCAACTTCTGTTTGCTAACTGATTGAGAGAGCATAATAGTCTCTGTCTTGAATTAAACCCCATTTTTGATTTGGGCAATTTTGATTTAATTTGTTTTCTCTCATCCCATGATTATTTTACTTCTAGGTAGCGGAATTCCTTAACTCTTCTAGTTTTCAGGTTAATTTTGATGCATTCCTGTCTCGTTTGTTCTTTATTTGCATACAGGACCTTGGTTTTATTCATGTGGAGTCATATTGATTACATCTATTGGGCTTTGGCTAGTATACCACTTCAAGGCGTCCTCTAATGCTTTATTGCAATCTAGAAGGACAATGTCATCGGATAATCTAGCATAGCGATCTTTTGACCTTGGATTATCTAATACCTGTATCATTATTGATTTTGAATATCGTATTATATCATAAAGTCCTCAACGTATTCGAAGGCTTATTCACTACATTCAGGCGTTTCGAAAAGCTAGTGAAGATATTAAAATATGAAGGCAAATAACAGTCTGATATCTTCGTAGCTGAAATTTCTAATCGTTTATTTCTATTAACTAATTTTATTTATTATCTGATAACTACAATTAGAAAAAAAATCATGAATGAAAAAGGTAAAATATTGTTTGAGATTTTTTAAATTAGCTTATAATGTTTAGCCTGTTTATGCATTCTGCACCTCACAAAGCATTCTATTTGATTGCATGTTTCATCTGTCATAAATATATTAACTGCACACATTACTTATTATTATTTTAACTTTAAAAATTCTACTTATTACTGGGGTAGCAAATTCTGAGCGGGCCAGTATTGAAATGCACATTTTTTCACGAATTATGTTTAGAAATGTCTGAAATGTGAAAAATTCAAATCAACATTCCACGATAATTAAAAAAAATCCAATCCGTAGAAAGTTGCTTTTTGAGAGCAAACGTTTGTAACCAAAATGAAAAACTGATTAAATTTTCGGCGATCAAACGGTTGTACTTATTATAATTAGAAGAAATTTCGCATCCACTTTCCACGATAGCTCATAATTACTACACTCCTATTAGTACCTACACTCAGAATTTTTTTATTTATTCCTCCTTATAAATTTCTAAGTCGTAGAAAATAATAATTTTTAAGCATGCTTTTTGTCTCTTTCCTATGTCTCTATATGTTGGTCCTGCAATATTTTTGATTGGATTTTGATACCCACGATAACTCAAGAACATCATAATGAGCTGTTTATTTTGGCGCCAATGTTGCAATTTCCAAAACGATGAAGAATGTTTAGATTTCGAGCTTTCTATCTTCAGAACATATGGTTAAAATCAGAAAAAAACTAATTGTTATATAACAGTTGTAGCTAATAATCTGAAATTCTCCTCATAAGTTATTTATAATGGTTCACCTAGAACCGACAGCTAAATCCTTAAAAATTATCAATAGTTTAAAATGGTATCGGTCCATTTTGTACATTGTTGAGCAAAGAGTCAAATTTAGAAGCATGTTTTTTTTTCATATAATAGATTCACTAAAGTATAAATTTCAAATTTTGATTTTTTTATTATTTTAATATATTCAAATAGGAAATTAATTAATTATACGAGCCAAATATAGCATTAAATTCATAAAATTAGTTTATATTTTTTTATTTTACAAGAAATATTTGAAAATCGGGATTATTTAGATCAGATTCATAGTATATAATATCCAATGTTCATTTTTGAACAAGAGCAGATGAGAGATAGCAGGGCGGTCACACAAGCTAGACGTCAATGCTAAAATAATGCCCTGATTGGCAGTTCACCCAGGAAAGGGTAGAATTCGGCGAATATTAGCCCCATGGAGCATTGAAAAACGCCTTAGAAGGAGGACCAAAGGAGAACCAGAAAAATCCTATAAACGGCCGAGCAAGAGGCAAAAATGAGGAGATCGATTTATTTCCAAAAACGATTGTCACTGAACTACCAAAGTTACGGGCAAGAGTTAATAGAGAGATCTCCACTCCTGCACTGATGACGTCAGGCTGATCAACCCACGATACAGCCAAAAGATCCTCTGCAGCTCAAAGGCCCTATCCTTTATATAGGCCCGTGTGGTCAGTAGGTATATATCAATACAGCCTCTCTGCTGTCCACACGTTAAAAAAGCCTCAAACACGCTGTAGTACACCATCGCCGAGAACTCCACGGAACTCATCATAGAAGATACGGAACCTCCGCCGTCATACCGGGTCAACGGGAGCCATTCAGTGCACATCAAGACTAAAACGTAAATCTTCATTCTACACATTTTCGTTTGCATACTCTCTTCTATACAAACCCATCAGCCAAACACAAATTTCATTGTTCAATTGCAATATCAACAAAGTTTCATTAAAGCTGTTAAATTCAAAAGTGACGTTAATATATTATATACTATTAATTTTATTTCTTCTTTGAATATTATTTTGTTATAAAGTCCCCCTTTCATTTTTCAGCTAGCTTAAATTCTTTTTATTATCTTATTTTGCAAATTTTAAATTATTTTTTTTTTTTTTTTTTTTTTTTTTGTAAAATCATTGAATAAGATTAAATTCAGTAGAGTAAATTTAAAACACATAAGAGTAACTTCAGTAAATTAGAAATTTAGTACAACGAGATTCACTGAGTTCACACCATCCGAAAAATAAGAAAAGCAGGTTTGTATTTTCACGGTCAGAATCATCCCTCAATAAGATCCCAACTTCCTGCTCCCAGAGAAGGGTCATACCATTGAAAGTTTATCTTAAGGTCTTTTTTTACAATTTTTTATTTTAAACCAGCGGTTTCCAACCTTTATTATGGTACTACTGTGACTACCTAAAAAAAATTCCTGGCCTCCCCATTTTTTATTATTTTAATAGATTTAAATAAATAAATAAATAAATGACTTTTATTATCCAATACAAAAACACAACAAATGTCTTACAATTACAAAAAACTTCGACCTCGAGGCCCGCAAGCCTCACCATCGAATGACCATTATTTTTAATATATGTAGATAAAATAATATAGAAATTACCTATAGATATGATATATATATATAAATGTAAAATAATTAAAAAAGAAAAATTACTGAATTTTTACTGCGGTGGGCCTCCCTGGATGGAAACCAATTCCTTAAACTGTTCGCTTTCTTCTTGTCTGATTCCATGATTGCACTCTCATATTTAATAGCGATTACAAAGAAAGTGACTAAAAAGTCGTGTATTTTTATTGGATAAATTTCATTTTTATTTACATAGTGCAAAATGTGATTTTTATTTAAAAAGTTCTAATATCTTAAGATAATTCATCATTTGTTCTGTTATAAAATAACTAAAATCAATATTACCTACAATACAATACATGTTAATGAAATGCAATTTGTATATCTCAATCCTGTGTAATCCAGAGGGGCGTAGAGATGTTCGTTTCCCTTCGCGGTTTACGCTCATCCATTGTTCGGATGGGTTCGCTAGGCATTCCAGTGGGACTTGCTTTTATTCAGCCAAGGTGTTCGAGCACGGAAGCCCATCTCTCAAAGTCAATCTTCCCCCGGACGTCGACTCCCAAAGAAGTAACATTTAATTTCCTAATACCCCTATAATGTTTCCTCTATCTTGTTCTATCGTTCGTTCCGAGAAGCCCTTACAGCAGTTCAATCACCCATTTCATTTTCTTTTAATCTCTCCTCTTTAATAGTTGGATGTAATCTGAACATTTTTAAAGACTTTGATTACTCAAAGAAGAGCAAAAGAAGCTTGACGATTGAGAGGCTAAAAGGACCGCCTCTTTGACGCAGTCTTAAGAATAAAATTTATCTACTTCATGTCTAACTCAATCCAGGCTATGATTCACTTATATAATAAATAAGAAGAACTCAATTGATATCCACTAAAATCATTTATCTATAAAAAGTGTGGAATTATTTGTTACCGTAAATAGGAGAAAAAAGTGAACAATCTTTCAAGATTCCGTACACTGTTCACAAATTTTAGTGCTTTTGAAAATTTTTGGACAGCTTACGGTTCGAAAAATATAGTTGAAATTAGTAATCTAGAATCTAGGAATAATTATTTATTGGCTAGCTTATTTATTTAGTCTTAATGTCTTATACTTTTATAGTATAGATAGAAGATTTTAGCTCCCAATATCTACCTATAGACCTTCTAAATCAGTGGTTCCCAACCTGGGGGCGACCCCCCCCCAAGTGGGCAGTTTGGGTTATCAGAGAGGGGGCGATAAATAAGTGGGGGCGATTGGGGGGTTATGAGTATTCAAAAGTTGAAAAATTAAAATACACTCACGTGCAAAGAAATGGAATCACTTCCCTTGCGAGTTGTTAAATGTAATTTTCATTCTCAAATATAAATAATGTTATATTAATATTTTTTAGAAAAAATATTTAAATTTCTAATAAATTACAAAGAAACATACTGTTGTGAACGCGGCATTTAGAGTATTTTTTTTTCTTCATAATAATATAATTGTTTTTAATGGTAATATTTTGGAGTAGCAGGCGGCATGTCCTTTGATGCTGGAACATGCCTTATTTGACAATAGGATGGTGGGACTTTACAATTTCCACTTTTTGAACATCAATAAATTTAATTTATGTTTGTCATATTTTGGGTTAAGAGATTAAGTCCTTTCGGAAGGCTTTTTAAGTGAAGGAAACACCAGGTGTCAATAATAAATTCATTGATTGGGGTTTTTCTAAATTTCGAGTTTGCGCTTTATTATTTTCACTTTACTTCAAATTAAAATTAGGCATACAATGAAAATGAAAAGGGGGCGATAGGTGTTAGTCAACCTCTAGAAAGGAGTAATGGGCCACAAAAGGTTGGGAACCACTGTTCTAAATAAATCCCAATGTTACGCATTAACAGGAGTGCAGTTGAAAAGGCCGTAAAAAATGACAACAGCATATGGGGTCTGAAGAAGGCCATCCATTTCAGAATAAACCGTCCCGCATGATGCATTTCTTAAAAAATAAAACAACGAAATTTAAACATTATTCGTCAGCACTGCAAAAATAACACTTGCTCAAATATGCTAACTGAAAACGTCACTGTCTCTCAAGCTATTGAAAAGAGAATAAAACGATGAAAACCATTGGGAACCAAATATTTTTGACAGATTTCTTCCACGAAAAATGGTATAAAAAATATCCTAAGTAAATGGGGCAAAGAAAGACTGACCTGGGCCTCAAATTAATACTCTAGTCCGACAGTCTAACTTTTATATTTGTGTATATGTTTCGGCACATTTGAATCAAGGACACCGTTGTTTAACGTTGCTTTAACCTTTTGAAATAATCCATAATATTAGGTTAATGTAATGAATTTTATATTTAATGTCATAAATAATTTATTAAATCATAAGAACGATCGTTATTTGTTTAATGGGCCCTTTAATTTTGTAGGTAATGCCTTCACAAACTTACTATTTACAAACATTTCATAATGTAATTAAATTACCCTAAGATAATTAGATTAATCCAACGTCATGGCATAAACATTAAATTAAAAGACAACTCATCATTTTATTTTAAATTAGAAATATGTCATCGATAATTTTGTTATAAGTTATAATGATTATTATTCATCATTTGTAGATCAAATGCTCATGTAAGCTCTAAAGTTTAATAATTAAAGGAAACATAAATAGTATGTGTAAACATTTTGAAAATTAGAGATTTTTCATTAGATGGTAGGCCGGGGACGCATGCGAAACCTTAGTATTGAATAATCACACATAAAAAAAACCCTATTATTAATAGTAATAATAATAATATAATTATCTGATCATTAGCCTAAAAAGGACTGAAAGGTGGAGTTCTTTGGCGACTGGCTGGTCGCTTCCGGTTACTAATTTCAGTAAAACAGGTACTAAGTGAAATCCTCAAAATGTACTCTGAATTTGAACTTAATTTGTGATGTTGGTGCGCCTGTATTTAGGCAACAGATTGTGCGCTGAAGAATGATAGCTGCGTATGAGCTAGGCGAGTCCAGTCGTTGATGGAATGCCCCAGAGCATATGGCATGTAAGCCATCAAGTACATTATCTATGAAAGGATAATTTTTATATAAGCTTTAAATAGGTAAATAGGTAGAGAATAGAAAAGGTAGATAAACATTCGAGTTTTCCCAATTTGCTGCCTCAGTTCCATTTTATCAATGTGATTGCGCTTTTTACTTTATCCAATTCGTCAGTATTTTTTTCTACTTTTGAAATAAAAAATATGAGATAAGATTTTCAACATTCTTCAATCGATTAAAGTTCTGTGAAATCAAATATTTTTAACTCCCAATAGGGATGGAAACCTATAAATAATTAAACAATTGAAGGGTTTGCTGCAAAAAGGAGGTAGTTCCAATTTTTTTAGTTTTTGGGAAACCAAAAAAAACGTTTAAAAAATTCAAAAACGACGACATAATTCAAAATGACGGGCAGCTCCATCTGTTGAGCAACGCTAGAAATAACGATTGGAGCTACATCCTTCTTGTACCAAACAAAAGCTTTTTTTGCACAAGATAGTGTTAATATCTCCCAACATAGGATGGAGCTACCTCCTTTTTGCAGCAAACCCTTCAATTTTGTCATGAAGCAATTCTAAAGCACTAAGCCCTGAAATGAAATTTTACAGTTTCTACACCATCCCTTCCCCTGAGCGGATAAAGTTTTCCTAATCTAACAATACTCACAAAAAGGGAGATTTTTGAGAATCTGATGCACCAAGCGCATAAATGATATAGAAAAATTTCTAAAAATTTTATATTTACAGCCATTGAATGATAAAAAGCGAAGAAGGAGCAAGGATATGTAAATATAAGCTCGTATTAGAATGATTGTTATTCGGATTCTTATAAAATGTGGGCTTCTTCCTGAAGTGGACAGGCACTAAAATTTTTGTGTAGAAAAAATTATTACCGGTCCATCCCAAAAAATAAAGTAATGTCTTTTTTTACTTATTATTACATTATAATTTAGAAAACGGCCCAAATTGTATACGTCCCGGTGGCGGCTTCATACTTTCAGTTTAGGGTAGCCCCTCTCCGGGAAAATTTTAAAAGAGCGCATGGAGAAGGGGAAAGGCCTACCTATTATATGTATATATATTATAATATACTTAGCCTATAGTTCTCTAATTGAGTTCTTCATATTTAAATAGTAAGCTTATAATGAAATTAGTAATGTATATCATATTATCATAATATAGTAGAGTTTGTATGTACGAATGTTTAAGTTCGCTAATCTCAGGAAATACTAATTCAGTTTGAATTTGATCTTACAAAATTAAAACTTTTTTTTTGAAAACCATTTGAAGCTAGCTCCCTTGCCCCCCCCCCCCCCCACACACACTCCCCTGGAGCCGCCACTGTGCCCATGTGGAATTTTCCACATTTTCATCATGACCAGTCCGCCCCTGGCTTCTTCCACTTTTGAAATGTTCTCATTAATGACATTCTTTCTTTCTCTTATTAAGCTAACACCTAAAACTCATTCTTTAATATTATATTTTCCCGGTTTTATCTAATCGTTTAAGTTTTTAAACTTGATAGTTATAACTATGCCAGGCACTTTTATGATTCACTTAACTATTTTATGGTAATAAGTAGCAACTCTGATCATTTTTATACACATATCGAAGTTTTCATTGAAAAAAAACGAGTGGACTGGGAAATACTCGTATTTTAGGGTTGTAAATGATCAAACTTGTCGTAATACTTTCTAATCTTTAGCAGATTTTACGAAGAATAAAAGTGAATTATAATTTTGCTTAATTAACCAGAAAGTGATGTCTTTAAAAACCTTTAAAGAAAATTGTCAATTTTATTTAAGATAGAATTCCGGATTTATCTATTTCATGTTTTCCGCTACAATGACTTTTAATTCTCTTACGCATATTTTTGTCGGTATCTTTTTTTGGAAATTTTTAAATGGTGAACTACACCTTGGACTCATAATTAAGTAGATTTAATTTATAAGTATCATTGTTAAGATGATATTGGTGAGGAAATTTTTGAAATTTGTACAAAACATTAAATAATTTCTTTGATAATAATTTGATGTATGTTTATCGAAAAATAAGTTTTGGCTAAATATATAATCTAGGTGTTTTTAACTCCAACTTTCCATTTTATTTAGGCTAATTGCAAGTAAATTTATGTGTTTAGTTAATTTACGACTAGCACTGTGAGTAAATAATTCCTAAGTGAACGGGCTAATTAAAATGATGGGGCTTGCAAAAAATTAGATATAATCAATATGTTGAAAATTTGAAGTTATTTTAAAAAAAAATTTCAATTTGCCAATGACATCTAAGAACGGGTTAAATTTTGCTGGAAATCACTTTTGCTTTTCTAGGTGTTCGCTTTTTGTGCATTATTTTTGTTGATAACTAATTGCATTATGGAGATACAAGGTAAAGAAATAAATAAATTTTTTTTAATTTTTTGGATAATTGAGTGATTTCTAAAATAAAAATTTACATCATATCTAAATCATATATTTAAAATGCAATATAAATTAAAGGAGAAAATTATTACAAATACATTCTCTTGCTAAATAATTCTGGCAATGAAATATAATTATTAACAAACTTTTTTCAATTAACAAGTTACAATAGAATTAGTATATTTTATCCGCTGCCCGAGACAATTTTTTTCCTTTAAGTGTGGCCCGTGTAAGCCAAAAGGTTGGACAATCCGGCGTTAGATGCTTAGATATATTATTATAAATGGATAAGAACTTGAAAATCAATCGAGAACTTGATTGTTCTAGTTTTTGTTGTTATATTCAGAAACTATAAAAATCATTAATATTAATGTAAAAAAGAGAAACAAAGAGGTTGTCCTCTTCTTGATGCAAATAAACACACACACATATATCTATATCAAATCTATATGGATGATATAGTCCAAGAGCTGGCGACACATTTTTGAGTACGGATTTTACCCAACTAGAAATAATGCGTAATAGTACCGTCTATGATAGTTGTACAAGGATGGCCAGTCTGGCTGGTCTAAGCAGGTGGACCAGGTACTGCACATGGAGTGAGTGCGGTAAAAAATACATATGTGTTAAAAAATATTTTTGACCCACAATGAAATTATAAAAATTATAATTTATAGTCAATTATAAACATAATATATTCATCCCAGACCATTTGAGTGGTGGGACGTGGAACCAGACCACCCAAAGTGTATTTTTACAACATGCAAAAAAATAGCACCATGCTGACTGGCCATTCCTTGTACAACTATCATAGACGGTACTATTACGCATTATTTCTGGTTGGGTCAAATCCGTACTCAGGGGTGTGTCGCCAGCTCTTGGACTAGTATATATATTATTTATTATATTTGATATATATGTGTGTACGAGGGGTGAACCGCTACCTAATATGCTGTACACCTACTTCCACTTGTACTTCCAAATATTTCCAAGTATTCCAAATATTTCCAAGTAATTCCAAATATTTCCAAGTACTTCCAAAATACTTCCAAAGAGGTGTACACCTACTTCCAATCGCGGATCACTCCTCATGTGTGTATGTTTATTTGCATCAAGCAGAGGACTACCTCTTTGTTTCTCTTTATGAATCAACAACTCTGCTACTCTCGGCAAACCAAAAACTTTTCAATTAATATTAATTAGGCATAAAATTAAGATATTTATCATTTTTGTTTTTAAATGTTAAATAATCTTGATCGATTTATATAACTATCTATGATATACACTTAATATACGTATATAATATGGTATTTATCTGCATGAGATATGATCAGATATCGAAAAATGAAAAATGCACTTGGATTCCATTTCAAATGGCAATGTTTCCTCTTATTCATTTCAAACCAAATGCTATTCAGTCCAACTGAATTTCAGATCAGCAACTCGTTCTTTCGCTCGCTCGTTCTGTCAACTCTCCACTTTCCACTTCCATAATCTTGCACTTCGCTTCAATCTGAATCAAATCTATTTTAACTCATCCAGACTTTTCTACCTTTGCACTACTCAAGTCAGAATCAAATTTCAATTTACTATCGTCAAAAAATGTCCTATCGTTTTTTTTCCTTCCTTTTTGAGGTGATATTTGCTCTGCAGACACGGTAATATTGGTTTCAAATTATCCGAAAAAAAGTATTTTTGAATCAACCGATCTCAGTCCTCATTTCCATGTGATGCTGATGTTATACATTTGAGAATGTTTACCTTACAGCTGATTGGATACAAACACTGCACGATGTCTATAGCAAAATCGACAACATATTCCCATTGACAGACAGAGAGAGAACTGGAGGGGGCAAGTGCTCAATCTAAGGGATAATTCCATAAAGTTCAAAACGGGCTTGGGAAACCATCCGACCATTCTATTCAATCAAAAGCTTAATGGCAAGGAAACATGAATATGAATCACTAGTGCATAATACTACATCCTATTTGAATTAAAATACTTTTTAAATTCTCATAAATGGATGTTTGGCTAATTGAATGTCTCTCAAGAATCTATTTTAAGCTGCTTAACCAATATAAAAGTAATCAACTTTACAAAATAAAAAAAAAATAAAAGAAAAAATTCAAACTTTTCTATCGTTTTACTGAGTAATGTGCTTAAAACTTTGTTAGGATTGTCATAAAAAATCTACTGGGCTCTTAATTGATTGCTTTTGAGTTAGGAAATTAAATATCTATAAATGATAAGTGAATGGGGTGAAAATGGATATGCTCATTGATTAAAAACGAATAAATGCTCTATCCATTACACAATTTCAAAAATTATATGCCATTTTCTTAAATAAATTAATTAAAAATTGTCTTTGGTTTAAAATATAATTATATTTATTTGAGATTTTATATATCGCAAAGATCTTCAGTCTAAAATAAATTATACACATGGACTTTTGGATTAATATTATATCATTATTATATTTTCATATTAAAATGAAATTGAAAGATGAAAAAATTGATTATTTAATAAGTTTTTGCAAAATATCTACATTGATGAAGATTTAAGCAAAAATAAAATATTACGATTACGTTGCCCATCATTATTCATTTTTCTATTAGTAATATTTTGAAGTTTAATTTTTTAAGTTTTTATAAATTCTTTAAAATAAATTTACTTTCAAAAATATCAATTCATTCATTTCGTAGAACTTTAGTGAGATAAACAATTAATATTTATTCAATTACATGATTTTGATATTAAACGAGCAAAAATTGTATATTTATTTGTATATATATTTGTTTGTATATTTGTATCTTGGTTCTATTTTGAAAACGACTCTACCGATTTTGATGAAATTCACGGGTTAGGGGGTTTTGGAGTGACAATTATATATGTCACTGTCTCATCTTCGACAAAATTGTTTTTGATGGGTTTTTTCGTAATCAAATTAATTATTCTCAGGTAGACAAATCCCATTCTTAGGGTTTTAAAAAGGTTACTCTTTTCCTTTTGTACCCAGGCAGACAGTGGGTTGCCTTAATTCATTGTTCTAAAGGCCTTGAAGAAGTATTGTGATTGTGGATTTTAACATATTTTGTTCTCCATAAACGTTAGAAATATTAATAAACGTTTTATAATTGTTTTTATAAAGAACTTTATTTATTTAATAGAATAAAAAATAATCAAGAATTTATTTAAAAATATATTTCGCATAAGCAGGTCTCAATTTTCTGAAAAAACAACACATTTTGATAGGTTTTATTTATTAACAATTGGATGAATAAAAATGAATCAAAACAGGTGCAAGCAGGTGGGGTGCAGTTGTGGGGGATCCGGGGGTAGGGCGAGGTTTAGGGGGTGGGGGTACAGTGGGCGAATACTATATATATTTGTATTTTTTTTAATTTGAAAACGGCTCTCAAATGAAAAACTACCTTTTTATCAGAATTTTAAATTAAAAATAATATTAAAATAAAGGTTTTAACTGAAGGAAGAAGTTACCGAGCATCGCTCGGTGCCTCAGAGCACTATGGGATAAAACTACCAAATATGCACAAAAAACACAGCACATGAAATGTATCGTTGACTTAAAATATAGAGTCGAAAGAATATTATTAAACTTTTAAAAATATACAGATTGAATGAGAAAGCTGTTCATTTGTATATTTTTTCCTTATAACTTGATGATGGTTGTTACTATTATTACGGTTTTGCCAAGTTTATTATTATTTAATAAAATAGTTTTTATTTATATCAGGGCATGCCTCGTTCCCCAGTTCCATGAAAAAAACCCACTAAATCACCCCAATCTCATAAAAAGTAACCCCCTCTCCGCCCTTAGAAATAGAAGAATAAGCGGCGGTCATCTACTCTAAAACCTACTTTCCAAAGGAAAGGTATTGTTGTAATTATAATAAAAACAGTGTTTTGCAACAATTTTAATCCCCCTCCCCCAGAAATTTCAATGACGCACTCTGCGTCTTAATCCCCCTCCCCCTATGGCCACACCTGTTTATATTATATTATTGCATTTATTTCAATAATATTTAATCAAAAACCTTCAATCTGTATCCGAATAAGCGTTCATCGAACGAGATGATTGTTTAATTTGTTTTTCATTCTTTTTTTATTTAATATATTAATTATTTACATATATATTATCTACATGTTTTTATAATATTATATTATTAATAAATTAGCCCACAGCCTTTTAAACTCAACCAACCATTCGTTTGAAAATCAACCGCAGCTTCGCCTGAAAGATTAATTCAATTTTTCACATGAATGTTTAATTTTAAAATTTTTAAATGCAATTTTATGAAATTATTCTATCGATTAATTCTTATAAATTCTTCTTCTAGTATAAAAACGCTTTTTATTTACATATTTTGAGTTATTCAGTAAACATGATCAATTTATTTTTTAATAAACTAATACTTGAAAGATTCGGAGAAAGAAGAGCTTTGTGGAAAAGTCTGAGGAAGAGAAGAGGTCAAATGATGGGGCACACACTGAGACACAGGGGATTGCTTAGGGATGTCTTTGAGTGGGGGGGGGGGGTGAGAAATAAAATGGGAAGGGGAAGGTCCAGATTAGAATTTCGATCATATAATTAGGGATATGGGATGCGAGACATTTAGAGAGGTCACACAACTCGCATGGGACAGAGCCGAGTGTAGACGGGTGGTTGCTTCAAACCAGTCATAGGACTGTGATGATGATGATGATGGTGATGATAATAGCTATGACCATTTTCTACAGAGTTTAATTTTATTTATTCTATTTCTAAAAACAAGATGACGGAAAAAAATTTATTTTTTATTTCTATCTATATATATAAAATTAAGGTTTTGTCTGTACATTGCTCCAAATCACGCCAAATTCTGGTTGCACACGTTTCAAGCAAAGTTATGAACGAAAACACCCTCAACAAAATTCCTGTCTGTATGTATGTCTGTCTGTTTCAGTGGTTTCCGAAAAGTTGCTCACGATTCACGTAAAAACGGCTGAAGGGATTATTATGAAATTTCATATTTAATTCAGATGTCTTATAACTTACGTTTTTAGCTATATAACGTTTTGATATTTTGACCCCAGAAGAGGGTTCGGGGGGGGGGGGGGGCACGAATGAAAATTATTAAATAACTCCTAAACTATTAACCCTACAGCAAATTTTATGATAAGCAAAGTTGTAGGGGATGTGATTTCTGACAACTTTTGTTTAAAAAAATCTCCCCAAAAACCTCCCAAAAAGGGGAGGAGGGTGAAACCCTGTAAATTCTTCCCCTTGGAACAAACTCAACCAAATTTTGTATACATAATCTCTGGGCATCTAGAGAGCTAGAAATGCAAAATCTAACCACCCAAAATGTGGGGGGGGGGGTCAAAAATGAAAATACTTTCTCTTGTGGTAAACTCAACCAAATCTTGTATACATCATCTGTGGCTCACTAGAAGGCTAGAAATGCAAAAACTGGGTGCGGAGGGTGGGTGCGGGGTTGGGGTGAGGAGTGAGGTGGAGTAGGTTGGGGGGGGTGCAGGGGTGGTGCGGGCTGGAGTCCAGGGGGCATAGCGGGGGTGAGGTCCAGGGAGCTAGGCGGGGGTGTGGTGCGCAGGGTTGGAGGGCGCGGGGTGGGGTCCGGGGTAGATGGGGTGAGGGGTCCGATGTGGGTGGGGTGCAGGTGGTGGTGTGGAGGCGGGGGTTGGGAACGGGTCCATGGTGAGGGGTGGGGCTGCTGGAGAGGTTTTGGGGGCGGGGATTGGGGTGAGGTGGGTCAGTGGGTTAGGGTGCAGAATGGAGTGTAGGGGTGGTGGTGTGGGGGCGGAGGTTGGCCATGGTGCGGGGGTGCTGGGTGGGTTTCTGGGGATGTGGTGGGTGGGAGTGGGGGTGAGGGTGGAGTTCGAGGGCTGGGGTCCAGGGGCGTGCCCCTGGCTGTAAAGCGCCGCCGAAGGCGGAGCCTTGCAGCTAGTATGGAATAAAATTCGGAATTTGATTCAAATAATTTTAGTTGATTTCTTACAAAGATACATTTCCAGTACCATATATTATCACTTCCAAAACAAAGCACAGAGCAATCGCTGATGTCCCCAAAGGGGTACTAAACACGACTATACTAAAAGACATAGAAATAACTTCCGTCAAAGACGAAATAAGACAGCACAGCCACAAGTACCTAAACAAATCAACTCACCACGTAAGTGAGTAGCCTCAAGACATAATAAATATGTACATTACCACTAACAAGATTAAAAAGACACAGACCAATCAACCTACCACAACCCTTCACGTGACCATGCCAAACCTCCTTAAACCTATAAATCCCACCTTAATGATAAGTCAATGGAAATATCATTAAAATCATTGTTAATGATGTCATTTTTCATTAAACCTGTAAAGAAGGTTATTGCCCACTAGGGCAGATTGCTGATGTGTCTCTTGGAGACTAATAATAAAAAAAAAATGTTATCACTAGTTATCATAAATAATGCACAACATTGAATGGTACAGTAAATTGTTGCTTTCATGTTTACCAGATTACCCTTAGCTTCTATACCGCTGGTTGTTTTTCTAATAACCATTTATTTGTACTGTAGTTCGAAAACCATGTCTGTATATATTTTTTACATTTAAACTTTTCTAGTGGTGGACCTCTCTAAAATGATACAAAAAATATTTGCTTGATAAAAATAAAAAACATAAATTTTAAACTGATTTATTGAATCATCGTTCTGGTGTCGTTATCGAACTGATGCAGCCGCTTGTTTCTATAGTGGGCTAATGGGGGAAATTGATAATTTTTCTAATTTAGATTCAATTTCAATTTACATGAAAATGTTTTATTTAGCTTGTTCTTCTTTCTTGCGGTTTTTTTTAATTATTATTTATTTAATTTTTGTCATTGATCACGAAAATTTACACCCTTATCATTTGAAATATTAACCTATACACAGGGTCTCTTAGGTAACTCTTTACTTACTGATTATTTAAAAATGTTTCACCTGGAACCGACACCTAACTCTTTAAAAATGATGTTTACCTTTCTATAATTTTTAAGGAAAATGGTGTCAGTTCTAGGTGAAAGATTTTAAATAAGAGTTAATTAAAAATACTTGGTAAGTTTAGCATAAATATCTATCTTTTCAATTTATTGCTACTCGTAATTTTTCACGCTCATATGAAACATGAAGAAGACCTGTTAAGTTGAGCACCTGTCTTATGCGCGGTTCGTGAATGCAAACCAATGAAGAGGCTGGAAAGTTGTCAATCTAGCCGGTACCCTACCCAACATCAGTTCAAAGCTATAAAAATAATTGGAATAAAAAAATGAAAACTTTTTCTAAGACTATTATACTTTCTCCAAATTCCCATGTTATTTCAATTTTCCTCTGTGAAAAGTTTGAACTTGAAATCTAAAACTTATAACCTGAGGCTTATAAAGTTTTATGCCAATTTCAGTTTATTGGCTACAATAATTAATTTAATACAAAGACATACATTTTTAAACTGTATGTTTTAAGGCAATGGGAAACCACCCCCCTGTTAAAAATTTCCCCATGACAATTACAATAGAGAGTATACTCTCGTAATCGCCTGCGCTCGGAATCGAGTATAGCACTTGAAGAAGAAGAAGTTTTAAAGCTAGTGAGCCAAAATATGAGGAGATTTTCCTAATAGAAATACAAACAATTTGGCACAAGGACGAAAATTTTAAAAGTTTCTTAAGTATAAACTTCCAAAATGAGATATTTGAATCAAAAGAGAAACATAAGTGAAAAGTAAATTAAAATAAAATTCTTCTTAATTTGAAAAATTTCCATTTATTACTCAGATAATCAAAATCAATGAAACATGTTTCGACTAATACTCTCAGCCATCTTCAGTCTACAACATCCAAAATTGTTCAAAAGAAAAACATTAGCATAAGGACACAAACTGATACATACATATTAATTGACATTTCAAGCAGTAATTATAGCTAAAATTTTCTGTTCTCATGAGAATATTGTTCTTATTGAAATCCAGGTAGAGAGAAAAAATTATCTGGTAATGATTTTTCTTATGTTTTAGACATTTCAAATTACAAATATATTTAAAAAAATGATAATTTTATGTGAATTCAATACTCATGTAGCTGAAGGTACACAGTGATTATACGAAATGATCACGAACGCGTATTTGTACTTATCCCTTATTATTTCTAAATGAATAGTAATTATATAAAAATTATATATTTACTATTCATTTATTAATAATTATTTTGATTATTTATGTCCATCGATTAAATTAATAAGTTGTTGTAGGGAAATAAGGACAATAACTTATGGAAATATTTTTATTTTATGCCAACGTTTCGTTAACTTTGTTGACTTCCTCAGGGCTCAAACAAATTAACTTCTTTGCATATTTGTCATTTTATAAATATTTATTCTTAGCAAACACATATAGGCACAGATTGAAAATATTTCCTATTTAATATATTTAAATAGGAAATATTTTCATTCTGTGGCTATACTAGTATGTGTTTGCTAAGAATGAATATTTATAAAATGACAAATATGCAAAGAAGTTAATTTGTTTGCGCCCTGAGGAAGTCAACAAAGTTAACGAAACGTTGGCATAAAATAAAAAATATTTCCATAAGCTATTGTCCTTATTTCCCTACAACAACTTATTAATTTATTAATAGTGTTTCACTTAAAACCTACACCGCTTTCCTTAGAAGTATAACCTTATTATTCCTGTTAATACACACAAGAACATTCAAGAACATACTCTTAAAATATTATCAATTTATTTATTTTTAATATGGGTACCGAAACATTTCATTGGTTGCCAGGCATCGATTTCTTTTGAGATTTTTTGTATGATTTAGTATAAAAATTGATTTTATTATTTTTATATTCAAGGAATATATCATATAGCGAGCCAATAGAGAGTACCATCTTTTTGAAAGATAGAAATGATATTTGAGACAGAAATCGTCGAATTTAGAAATATTGAAATTGGCACATCAGTCAATTCCAAGGTTCATAATAAAAATCGAATCAAATCAAATGACTTGTGTCGTTGGAAAGAATATGAAAATATACAATATAACCTTATATTTATATCTATATCAACTCTGGTCTTATTTCACATGTTTTAAAAGTTGACATTTTCACTCATAATTTTCAACTTGTTTTTCTTGTCGATGTAGAGAGAAGAAAATATTTGTTTAGTTATTTTTTTATAGTGGTTTATTTTCCTTGGGACTATAAAAATATATTAAATTCTTTTAACGAAAACTACAAGATATATACTGCCGTGTTTGCACAAAGGGAATAACTGTCAGAAAAATTATTTCAAGAAATTTAGAGGTTAAGATTTTTAAATTCACTTAAGATACATCTATTTTCATAGAGGTATTTTTAATTAAGTATTTACTTATTTTAATTAATTATAAAGCAAAAATGTTGGAATTTTATAATTTAGTGCTTACAACTCAAAACTCATTTTTGACAAAAAAGTTAGTTACCCCCTTTGTGTTTAGCACTTCAGTATAGTTGTGAGGTCACCCACCTTTGTACACTTTTTAGACATTTGGCCCGCTTTGTTAATTTCGGCACTCGGGTTCGATTCGAGATGGGGTGAACACAATTTACTGACATACAATTTAAAATAATGATCCATTCCATCTCGGATCTGATAGATGACAACTTCTTGTTTCCTTAGAATAATGTTATTACCAAATGAGTAAATTATAATAAATAAGCTGACGTGTTCTGATGTGGCCATCCACTTGACTTTATCATACAACCTAGCCCCTCAATTATATATAATATTTAATAAAATTATTTATAATCATGTAGGGGAGGCGACTGTGGGTCAGTGGTTAGAGTGCTGGCTCGCTGACTCGAAGATCGCTGGTTCGAGACCGAGTCTCGGCAGATAGATATTTGCAGTCGCCTTCTCTTGGAAAGTAATGGCAACCTACCAAGAGTATAATTGCCTAGTAACCTCTCCAAATTAGCCGTTCGGAACCGGCGTTAAAAAGTAGGTCCCGTATATCTGTGTAAAACAACTAAACACACTCAGCACAGGTATATGTGGAGAGGAGCCGACACCCGTTTCGGGTATGGCACTCGAAGAAGAAGGGGAGAGGGGTTAGTTTTTGCATTTTTTGACTCATGGGGGCCCACTGATTATGTATACAAAATTTGGTTGAGTTTGCTCAAATGGCCTAGATTTTTAATTTTTAACCCACCCCCCTCCACCTCCCTTAATTTTGGGTCAATATGCACCAAAATCTAATCAGCTCTTGATCTCACTGGATCAAAACTACGTGTGAAATTTGGTTTCGATATTCCCTCTAGTTTCCGAGCTAGCTCGTACACAAAAATTTGGTAACGCATAGACTAACAACCAGACAGACTAACCAACTATTAGACATTTTGACAAACCAAAACTACGTGTGAAATTTGGTTTCGATATGCCCTCTAGTTTCAGAGCTAGCTCATACACAAAAATTTGGTAACGCATAGACTAACAGCCAGACAGTCTAACCAACTATTAGACATTTTGACAAACCAAAACTACGTGTGAAATTTGGTTTCGATATTCCCTCTAGTTTCCGAGCTAGCTCATACACAAAAATTTGGTAACGCATAGACTAACAACCAGACAGACTAACCAACTATTAGACATTTTGACAAACCAAAACTACGTGTGAAATTTGGTTTCGATATTCCCTCTAGTTTCCGAGCTAGCTCATACACAAAAATTTGGTAACGCATAGACTAACAACCAGACAGACTAACCAACTATTAGACATTTTGACAAACCAAAACTACGTGTGAAATTTGGTTTCGATATTCCCTCTAGTTTCCGAGCTAGCTCATACACAAAAATTTGGTAACGCATAGACTAACAACCCGACAGACTAACCAACTATTAGACATTTTGACAAAACAATCATTATCTCGAAAAATATAATTTTTTCGATGTTCACTTATTAGAGCTCTTTTGTAGACCAAAATGCCATGGTTTGGCTCAATTTTTTTAATCAAAATAGTTTAAGCCGTTTTTGAGATATTTCAAAAAAAAAAGAAGTAAAAAACCCACTTTTTTCATGCACAATTACAATCCTTGACCATACCCTGTATGGTAAAGTAAAAATGTTATTAGAATAATTTTTCAATTTGAAATTCTTCAGCGAGATTCAGATCTTGTCGTACGTAGGACGATGATTCTCGTTTATTGATTCAATGTCATAGGATGTTCTTGACGTGGTCGTTGGGGGTGGCCGCCCGCCTATTAATGCATTCGCGGCGCCTACGACTTGCCAACTTGTTGGTGAATAAAACATCAAGTGTCCAGGTTGGTCCAGATCCAGGCCAACAGCTTAATAGCGGTTGTCGTTCTCTGCATCCATGCCAGCCGAACCCAGTCTTTCCAGGCACATCACGTTCCAACACACGTCAAAATCCCATTATTTATTCACAGTAAATGGATGGCCATTTTAAAACCTGTTTCAAATTCAATGGATTTTATTAATAAGTATAATTAGAAAGATTTTCCTGTTAGCTAATCAATGAATATTTAAAATATATCAATTCTAAATAATAAGATTTTCAGTGTATACTAATCAATGAACTAAATCCTTGAGAATTATCAATATTTGATTACTATATGTAATAATCCTAAATACATTTTTAGTCTTACGCCAGGTTAAATAAGTATCAAAATGTCGTTTATATATTCGTAATAGGTGTGAACGCGGGCTTATTATATGATAATCATGGAGATTTCGAAAAAAAATAGTTAGTCTTTTTTCGGCAAGCTATATCTAACCAATACCTAGGTTCAAATCTCATCGCTATCCGATCTCTCTATATAACGAGTATCGTTTTGGTCCGAATGCAAAAGGCCATTTCTAGAATAATAGAAATTAAGAAATTCATCTCAAATAATGGATGCCACTTAACAAGAACAGACCTGTTCTTGCAATACTCGTTAGCTCTAAAGAAAAAGAAATTATTCTAGCGATCAGATTCTAATGAAAGAATCGCTCACCCGCACATTAAATAATAAAAAGTGAAAACTTTTTCAAGACATGGTACACTAGAGCTGCCCTAATAATTATTAATAAACTTTAATATAAATTGTTCATTTATGGCTATACTATAACATCTTTTAAAATCTCAATAGAATAATTCAAAAAATAATATTTTCTGCCTTTTGAACCACATATTCCAAAATCTAATCAGTCCTCTACATTGATACAAACGATTTTTTTTGTATTTCCATTCGTGGCTATCAGAATTCAGACACACAAAGAGAAAAAAATCATTGTTGAAAAATATTTTTCCCCGCAATTCAAGCATTTTAAAGCATAATGAGCAAATGTTTATTTTTTATGCGTGATTTAATACTAAGGCCGCCTGAGTGGAGAGTAATTTTTAGCCTGAGTTCATGCTATATATATATATATATATAATCTTAATAGCTTAGCTCAGATAAGAATAATTAAAAATCATTACTACTTAATTATTTTTCTTTGTTAACCACTTCACAAAAAAGACTAACTTTTTGAATCATAAATACTTTGTAAAATCATAATAGAAGCTGCTCATTTTTTCATTTCGAATAAACTTTCGAAATTGTTTTGTTTGAGAAATATTATTATTATGGTACGTATATGTATAAGGAATACATTTTTTAATAACCAAATCAATAATATCATAAAAATTTTATTTAATTTGTGTATTTTAATAGTCTTATTATTTAATAAGTAATTGTGCAGTTTTGGCATTCATAATTTTTTTAAACATGGAAGAATCCTTTCAACAGTATCGATTGAAATTTTATTTCTATCGTCCGTCCATTTTATTTCCATCATTGAAAATATTAAGTAAGATTCGAAAAAATGATGAACTTGGATATTTTAACGACCCAAAAGATATAGCTTGGTCGCCAGAACTTGAGATTCAAAATCGAGAAAGTCCAGATTAATTGGATCACTACAAAAGATAAATGTAAAAATAATTAATATTTTAACATTTTATTTTCTGCTTTATTAAATTAAAACTGCTGTTTAGTATTTTGTCATATATAAAAGACATTTATGGGTAATAAAAACTGAAATGAAATTCTAGTATATACTGAGGTACCTACTTTTTGTCCCTGATCACCATAGTAAAAATTTAGTAACCCTACCAGAATCAAAGTACAAACACGGAGCTTATTTTGATATTAATAAATTATAATGTAGGTAATAAAAAATTAAGTAAAATTACGAGGTAGGTTTCAGATAAGATCAATTAAATTTAAGCCTTTTCAAACAATTTCGACATTTTAATTAATCAACTCGAAGTCAATAAAAATACAATTATTGATTATATCTTATAATAAATAACTAAACATTCTTTCTATTGTTCTGACATTTCATTTTAATATTACGATAACAGTATTTTTCCATATACCTTTTCTGTTCATTTATAAATCCAGGTATATATATATTTCCATACTGCCAAAAAAATCAACCTGTTTCATATTTCTAGAAATATTAATTCTCAGTAGGTCCTCCCCTCCCCCTCACTTTCCCTGACAACACTTGTTTCCAAAAAAATTATTACTTGTACACATTTTTCTAATTTTATATCAGTTTTCCAGCTTCTTCAGATGTGCTGACGACCCCAAATGTATCGAAATCATTTTTGTTTTATTTTATTTGAAACCCACCTCGTAATTTTAGTTAATTTTTTATTATTAAAAAATGTTTCACCTTGAACCAACACTTATCTCCTTAAAAGTTATAATGTAGGTATTTCATTCATCAGGTTATTGATAATTACAGTTTAATTAGATGATAAAATGATACAAATATAAACTCGATAGTTTATTGGGTCTGGCATCCGATAAATCCAATTGAACTAACTAATGTTGCCAATGACAAATATGATTTTTTATCTTATAGGACATACAAGTAATTAAATAGGATTTTGTTCTTGAATGTTTCCCAATAAAAAAGCCAGAGCCAATTCTCCTAGATATGGCAGGCGTTGAGTTTTATCAAAATAAATCAAAGCATAGACGATCTATTTTTTGGCGCTGCCTTCTCCCCTTTCAATAGATCTAAATTAAGAGCCTCTTCCTGGCATGTTGCACCAATTGGTTGATAAATCACGCAACCTCTTTCATTTTTGTTAAATTAGTGGAATTACACGGATTCTACTCACCTCCCTTATTCGTGTTGAAATCAACATTGAGTCCGATTTGGGTATTTTTAATTAATGCGACATTCTTTTCATTTCAACCTTTGCAATAAATTAATTTAACCTTACAAGCAATTCATTTAGTTATTCTATAGAATCTGAATAGATAGGTATATTGACTTGAGAGTTAAATTAAATAGATGTTTAGACTTCGCTCTAATAAAAAAATCTCTATTAGAAAAAAATGTTATCTTCTAATTACCATATTGGATGAAAAACTGAAACTTTTGCAATTTATTTTATTAACTCTAAAGGAAGAGAGATCATTCTATTCGTACCCTTTTTAGTAATTTTCCTAGATTAGATTCTAATGAAAGAATTTCTGAAATAACAAAAAAAAATGAAAAGCTATTTACTCTAGAGAAGCCTTTATACGTAAATTTAAATAAAAATTGTTCATTTATGTCTATATTATGAATACATCGCCTAAAAATCTCGCTAAAAACATTTAAGAAATGATGTTTTCTGCATTTTTGTACTAAAGATTCTAAAGCTAGAAAGCCCAAAATCTAATCAATTCTTCGCATTGAAAATACAATCCTAAGAATGAACTTTATTTAAGTTATCATGGAATAGAAAAATAGACAGAAAAATCATGATTGAAAATAATTTTTCTCCACGGTTCAGGCATTTTAATATTCAATTAGTAGAAAAAAATTGACAATTTTTGTGTGAATTCAATAGTATGCTCGTTTGGGAGGCAAGCGAACCCTCCGGTCGTACCGAGTAATCAGAATTAGCTTGAGATGTTTCATTGCTTCTAAATAATAATATGTATAAGTGTAAAGAATAGGTTAGGAAAGGTCCGCCTGTATCTATGCAACCAAAAGACGCCTCTGGATCGAACTACCCTACCTTACAGGCGTCCTTGTTAAATGAATATTTTTCATAATGTTTAAAATTTGAACGCATGATCCGTGATCTTTTAACTATGAATGCGTCACCTACTTACTTTACACAAACCCAATTTGATCTCTCTGGACAAATGAGATAATACATGATCTCTGCTGTCGACTGGTGCTTAAACAGAAATCAATTCAATGTACATGCGCTATTCTTTTCTTCATATTCCTAGCTGCTTAAAGGAAGCTTAAAGACGCCAATTTTTTTATATTTATCATATTTGTTTCATTTTACAAATTCTCTTATTATTCATTTTCTTTTCCACTCTTGCCTTTATCAATCACTAATCAGTGCTTCTTTAATGAAAAAGCTTCTATCAAGACCTAAAGTTCCTACATCTACATACTCCTTGCATTCGAGCGAATGATAATTTAATAAATAAAATGAGGTTTGGTAATTTTGATTTGAGGCCCTCTCCAAGCAAAAAATTCAAGTAAGAATCTTTTTGGATTATATGCTACCAAGTCCAAATATGGTATATATTTTTAGAGTTCTAAATTTAATTTTTTTTTTATTCTCTCTAATTCTCACCCTGTCTTCCCACTTGGATCAGATGATATCTGACCAGTTAATATTTTAATTATATTATATAAATTAATTTGGCAATTTTAGCAATATTTTTTATACGAGTTATTGTTTTAGAAGACAATATATAGGGAAAGTCAATACGGCTTTAGACAATTTAGGTTCACCGGCAAAATTTTAGCATATATAACTCATATGGAATAAAGCACTAGATACTGGTAAAGAGACTTTCGTGATAGGCCTAGACATTTCAAAGCCCTTCGATCAAGTCTGGCACAAAAATCTTTTTGCCAAATTACCTGCATTTGGCCTCCCCCCGAGCCTCTGCAAGCTGCTTGAGAGCTTTCTCTCAAACCGCTCTATTAAAGTCGAGGTTAATGGAATATCATCCTCGTCCTTCAATACTAATGCTGGAGTCCCTCAAGGGTCAGTCATTTCTCCTACACTCTTTATTATCTATATTAATGACCTTTTAAACTTACCATCCAATCCTATACATTGTTACGCTGACGATAGCACCCTCCATAATGCTCAATCCTTACTAAACAATCGCGCAAACATAGCTTCCTCGATAAATTTAGATTTAAGCAGGCTTAAAAAATGGGGATCTCACAAATTGGTAAACTTTAATGCTGGCAAAACGCAGTGCTGTCTAATTTCTAGGTGCGTAGATAGGAACCCCCTGACATTTCCTTTGATTCGACCTCATTGGAATTCCGTGATAAAATATCAATGTTAGGTGTCACCTTAGGTTCTGACCTCTCTTGGAATGCCCATATTATCTCAGTAGCAAAAGCTGCAGCATGTAAGCTTGGCTTTCTTTTCCGAACCAAACACTTTTTCACCACCACTCAACTCCTTATATTTATTATACAAGGCTCAAATTCGGCCCTGTCTTGAATATTGCTCGTATCTGGGGAGAGGGGCCACCAAGCATTCTCTTAATACCTTAGATGCAATTCAGAGGCGGGCTTTCAGACTTATAGGCGATCCCGCATTAACTGACACTCTCGACTCCCTAGCCCATCGTAGATCTGTCTCCGACCTTTCTCTTTTTATAGATATTACCATGGCTTTTGTATTGACGAGATAAAATGGATAATCCCACCAAAGAGACTTCATTTGCGCGAAATATATGATTTTCTAAGATTCAAAACCCCTACGCGCTTAAACTGGATACTAATCGAACAAACGCATTCGCCAATTTATTTATCCCTATGACATCTAGAGACTGGAACTCTCTTCCCCCAACCGTCTTTCCAGCAACTTATAACCTTCAATCTTTCAAGACCAGCATCCACAGTTACCTTCGACTCCTACCCAATCCCTAACCCTCATTTATCTTCACGATACAAGGGTCCACCACGGACTACAGAGGTTGTACCTTCTTGGTGCAACTGCTTCTTGTATCAATATCATTATAAAAAAAATCATTTATTTAACATTGACAATTGGCATTGGTACTACCAGTGTATAACCAGCGTCATACATTGAAATTTAATCCAGATTGAAATTTCAAAAAATTATTCAAAAAAAAAAAATTGCCATAATTTTAAAGAAATTTCACACGAATTTTTAGAATTTAATATTAAAAGTTACCATTTATTTTATTAGTAAAATCAAGAAAGTATTTTGTAATTCAAAATGCTTTTAGTATTCAGTATGTTCACCATTTTCAATCTCACTGCTGCTAACTGAAAAACTATTTCATATAGAATTGGCCAACAGGGATAAACAGTTGAACAATCAAAGTGAAATAATAAAAGTAGAATTTCAATAAAAGCATAAAATAGTACTAATGATAATCGCTATTGTTAAAAATATTTTTAGAAAAATATTTTTTTATTAAAAAATCTTTTATGTAAATAATACGATAAAAAAATAATGAATAATAAAATTCTTTTGTGAATTAGTTTCATTGACACAAAAATCATTATATGCATTGTATTTATTTTGCATTTTAAAAAGAATTCAAAGAAATAAATTCAATCATGTAAAAAAATATAAAGAGATAGTTGAGCAGATTTTAAAACAAAATATAAAAGTTAAGATAAATAAGAATACTTTCTCTCTCAGAATAATTATTTTATTAAAAATTAACATTTGCTTCTATTTAGTTTGTTACGTTGGCATCAAATGACTACGTTCTGTTAGAATTTTACACTTTCTTGACTTTGAGAACAGTCGTGATGATAGCTCTTCTTAGCTACGATCAATGACCATGGGCGTAGTTAGGGGAAGAGCCCCCTCTCACCCTAAAAAACTCGAAACACCATTATTACGAGGCATCACTTATGTATTTCTCATTAAATTATTTCGTTACTTCCAAAATTTGTCAATTCTACTAAAAAGTCTCTAATCGGATTATCGAAATTGAAACCTTGTGGTGGCTAATCAGCTGGCCGGCTGCCCCCCTAACCCCCTTAGGAAAACCTCTTAACTAAGCCAATGGCAATGACGCTAAAGAAAGCTTACCTACATTGTATCTATTTGCATTTTCCGGGACTCCCTTTGACAGCTTAATCTTCATAATTCATTTATATAATAATTGAGAAAAAATTGTATGGGCAAAAGATTAAAGAAAACAGATGAGATAAAGTTATAATGTCAAACTAAAAAAGAAATTAATTTAAATAATATATTATAATTTGTAAATTAATCTCGTCTTTAAATTGGATTAATGAAAAAAAAATTGCTTCAGAAATTAAATCAGTAAATGTGTACAATTTGATTTTGGATGAGCTATATACATGTAGTTGCCTGTTGTTTAAACTTCTGTATTTGAAATCAATAGATCACATGTTCAATATTGCAAATCGGGATTCAAGAGGGGGAAGGGAGGGGAGAGGGGAATTGCCCGGTCAAAGTCTAATTTTTCGATTGTCGTGAAGTGTAAGAAGAGTCGACAGGTCTTAAACCTGTATTTGTGGCGATGACGTCACATGCTAGCTCTTATAAAAATATAATCAAATAATTTAATATAAATAAACGTGTATATTACTGGTGGGCGGTGACATTTCAATCAGAGGATGGTATCCATTTTTTGCTCCTATGCATAAAATTCATTGATAAACGCTAAATGGTATACGATTAGAAAATTTCTAATTGAAAAAAAATCATATATTTATCTACCTAATATTTATGTGTTTTGGTGCTCACACGAGGCATTCGATTGCATTGAAAAATTACCTTGTGTAAAGCAGGAATAATTGTTTTCATTTATTTCTTTATCATAAAAATATTAAAGGGAAGAAGGAAGGGAATAATTTATGCTATAATAGCAATTGGTTTGTTGGGGTTCGTCGTGTGGGCCCATCACATGTTTACGGTAGGGATGGACGTGGATACCCGAGCTTATTTTACTTCAGCCACTATAATTATTGCCGTGCCAACAGGGATCAAGATTTTTAGCTGGTTGGCCACCTTACATGGTTCGCAATTGCAATTCAGACCTTCTTTGATATGAACGATGGGTTATTTTTCAGGTGGGCGACCATTCTTTTGTAGGGGCCGTCACTGAGCTAATTCATTCAAACTTTTCAATACAATTTAATTGGATTAAATACTTTATAACTTAGAGAAATCATAAAAATATTAATATGCTAGCTCAAAGTGAAATTTTTCAAAATTAGTAAAGAGTGATTTATGAAAATCCTCGTCAATATTTAAATAGAATCTCCTTCTGATTTGTCCTAATCTAATCAGCTTTGACAAAAGAACATCTCGCGAACATTTACCTAATGAAAAATGTCGACTCAATTTAAATTATTCAAACACTGTTAAAATTTTCAATTAATATATTTATCAGAGTATTTCGGGAGTTCATAGGCAGAAGGTAGACAGCCGGGAGGGAGTTACTTAATTCTTCACTAATCACGTATAATAATCCTCAACTCTCCCTTGTTTTACATAAATATTTAATTTATTAAAGCAAAGCAAAATCACGGTCGGATTTGTCCGATTCTATTAAAATCAATTTTGTCCTTTGAAATAACAGGTCAAAGAGAATAAAATCTCTAGAAATACCGCTCTCATAATTAAGTTTATCTAAGTTTGTTTATCAATTAAATACGATTTAATAATTTCAATTAATCACAAGATTATGGCCCGGAATCGAGAAGTGGCTCACTAACCGATCTATGAATTTAAACCTACTAAATCATTAGTATATATATATACAGGGTGGATCTCGGGAATAGAGCCAAAAAGAGATAGACATAACTCAGGATATTTTAGATGTACAACCATTATATTTACATTTTCTGGTTAGGAAATAAGTGGCATTTCAAGTTTTAAAAATTACATTGAACATTTACCGTCCATTTTCTAAATAGCACGAAGCAAGTCCATAAAGTTTGTGTGAACGGTTTGCTGCACCTTGTTTCTCAAAGAAGAAAGGACCAATGATAAAATTTTTTGCAACTCCACACCAAATAACTGAGGGTTAGAATGAGCTCTCCAAGACCCTCCCACTCCACTACAAGCCAGCCTTCTTTTGACCCTATTCCCGTGACCCATCTTGTATATTGAAAATATATATATTCTTTTAGGCTTATTGGGCTGATTGCATGTAAAAGAAGCCTGTAGTGCAGGGGAGTCCAACTTTTTGGCTTACACGCGCCAGATTTGAAGAAAAAATATTGTTTCGGTCCGCGGATAAAATATTATAATTTTATTGATATTTGTTATTCAAAAAAGATAGTTAATAGGTAATTTAGAAATAATGACTATTGTTTTTTTAATTGATAGTGAGCTTCTAATTTTACTTTTCATAAATTTTATACTTGAAAATAGCTTCTCGTAAATGTAAATACATACCTACATACTTACAAAATGTGATATTATGTATTAGTATTTATTTATATTTTTTCCTGTCTAGATAATTAATATAAAATTCTATTAAAGAGACAATATTCAATTTTTTCTTTCTGATCGGTATATCTAATTGTTGTTCTAGAACATTCAAACAGAAAGATAGCGAGTAGAAATGTATTTCTAATGAAAATAGAGTCGAAATAGTTGGTCTGATGATTATTTTATGATTGGAACAAAGTCGAGTTAATTTATTTTATGCATCATTAGAAAGCATCATCGATGGTTAAACCCGAAATAATTCCCCTACTCCGTCTACAGGCAATCGGCCTTTAGTTTTACTCGGTAGGGGATAATATGCTCAACGGACATAGCTCTGCTGAGCATCTGTAGTATTTAATTCACTTACAAATTTTTATTATCTGCTTATTCCTGTTTAGAAATGTCTGAAGGGTAAATAAAAAGAAGGGAGCCGGGTTGGCTCAGTTGGCTAACGCACTGGTCTCGTTTCGACATCGATCAATTATGACGATGTTGGAATGGGAGGAGCCGGGGTTCGATCCTAGCTGACGAATAAAATTTTCTACCGGCTGAAAACTCGGCTCCCCCACTAACCCTACTAACACTTTACTTATGTGCTGTCTAAATGGGCTTTGTTCCCGGTGACATTAAATAAATAAAAAAAAAAACTAAAAAGAATTTCCAAGAATGCTTTGTCTCTTGACTGAAGGTCTGTCTTGTTTAATCCATAATTCAAAACAAAAGTTGTTCTGTTGTCTAAATTTTGTATTTAAAAAACAA
This sequence comes from Forficula auricularia, assembly GCA_024734495.1. Lineage (NCBI taxonomy): Eukaryota > Metazoa > Arthropoda > Insecta > Dermaptera > Forficulidae > Forficula > Forficula auricularia. The sequence continues at coordinate 2,155,553 of JALMQS010000228.1, forward strand.
AGAAATTATTAGATTAGGTTGGTTTTTCTAAAATTAGTACTTCCAGTTCAATAATATAAAAAATCAAATCGAGCTCTCGAACACACCATATTGACAAAAAGTTTATGTTAATAAGCTGGGTCTTTCTCAAGTTTCGACCTTCTATGGTGTTCAAAGAGAGTAGTCTTAAAATTTTTGAAATTTTCTTCAAATTTCTTCATTTCTCTTCCAAAAAAGATATTCATTTAATTAAAGAACATTTTAAAAATTATTATTTAACAGGAAAATCAATGGAAATATTTAATATTGATATTTCATAGAATTTTAGTCTTCTTCTTTTTATTATTATATAGGCTAAAAGTCGGCTTATTCCATTTCTATCGATTTCTTGGACGGCCCCGTCTTCTTTCCAAGTAGGGTTGTTGTCATATACCTTTCTCACCATCCGGTCTTCATTTTTTCGTAATTTTAGTCTGAATTGAATTTATAAAAATGCCAAACAAATTATTAATTTGTCCTCAGAAGCTTAACCAGAAAACATCTTTAACTCGTTTAAAAAAAGGATACAATGGTCAATTTTAATTAATTTCATTTCATTTGAGGAAGGGATTTATGAATCTCAAAAATACTTCTTCTTCAAGTGCCATACTCGATTACGATCTTCAGCGATTATTGTGGAGCGTATCCTCTCCATTGTAATTTTCCTGGGGAAAATTTTTCACGAGATGGTTTCCCATGCCTTCCCCTGATAGGATCAGATTATAGTCGGTTAAATATTTGCAGCGAGTCGGGCTTGAACCCACGCTAGCTTGATTAGAACGCAAGCTCTTTAACCAATCGCCAACCTGACCCTTAGACTATTATTTTTTTATTTATTTATTCACTAAATATCCTATTCTCACAAACAATCAATGTACTATCAAAAATAAAAAACAAAACACACATACATCAATCATTTATAATTTTTATTGTAGTTAATACATGTTTCAGGTCTAATCGAACCCAACCTCAGTTAATTAAAATTGAATTTAGACATTCCTCTATATATACACTTCACACATATTTATCAACTTTAATGAACAAAGAGAAAGGCAATTAAACCTTGAAAAAAAAAAATGAAAACTCAGAAAAATTTAATCCCTAGATATAATCTCTATATTGGTTGCTAAGTTCAAAATCAAATTGGGTGTTTAGATTGGAGTCATATTTATTTATGTATATAATATAAACTTTGACTTTAACGAAAGCCCATGAAAACAAAATTAAAACCATCCAAGCGGCACTAGAGCGAAGGCTCGTAGGCATAACACTCCGGACTCAACGATTACATGGCCTACATAACACTGATATAAGAAGAATGTCCGGAGTGAAAGATATGCTGGAATTTGTCAACGAGTCGAAGCATAAGTGGGCGGGTCATCTAATGAGAAGAAATGACGAGAGGTGGAACACTCTTTACAAGAGTGGACTCCTCGATATATAAAAAGACCTCCTGGAAGACCGCCAATCCGATGGGCTGACTCCTTGGACTACAGGAACTCTATTCGACTTCCGGATGGTGGAAGATTGGGGGTGAATTGGAACACAATAGCGAAGGATAGAAGAGCCTGGAGGAAAAGTTGGGACCCGCGTGCGCCAAATCGCAGCACAGAGGAACGGGTCGAATAAGTATAAGTAAGTATATAATATAAAACGTTTATAGTTGTTACTCTCCCGTTGAATGATATTTATTTATTGTTACCGGGAACCCAGCCAATTTAGACAACACATCAGTAAAGTGTTGGTAGCGTTAGTGAGGGAGCAGAGTTTTAACCGGTCGAAATTTTATATGCTAGCAAGGCTCGAGCCCGGGCCTCCCGCTTGAACATTGTCTTAAACGTTGTTGAATCAGGGCAAGCGTTGAACATTGTCTTAAACGTTGCTGAATCAGGGCAAGCGTTGAACATTGTCTTAAACGTTGCTGAATCAGGCCAGCGTCTTAGCCATCTCGGACAACCCGACTCCCCTGAGACTAGTTAGTTCAAATAAAATGTTTAAATCTTGTTAAAGAATTTAAAAACTCGAACAAAAATTTTGTTAAAAAAATTAATAATTCTTTTTAGAAGACAACCCATTATTTGACTTATTCGAATAATCTCGCTTCTAAGAGAAACCTAAACTCATATTGTTCATGATATTCACCGAGCAAGTGAAAATCAATCATTGCTTTGATGTTTGACATTAGCTTTGATTCCGCAGTTACTCTTTAGTACAATTCATTCAAGTTCAGGGGAATTGTCTAAGCCAACTACACGGAATTGTATTTGCCATTAACTGTTAGGATGTGCACCGAATGACAACGGAAAGCAAGAGAACAAGTGGCTTTTGTCCTCAACGTTTTATTTGAAATGCAAATTCTGGGCAGGTTAACATGGAAAAGAGTTAAACAAATATAAATAGACAAGGGAAAGCTGATCCATGAATATTACGAGAGAATGAAAAATGGCCTAAAAAGAGATAGTCTCGTAGTTAGTTATAAAGAAAACGCAATAAAATCAACAACTAAAGCTTTGTAAATTATTACCCTACTGTTATCTTTTTTAGTCATTTTTGTTACAATCTTTAAGCTTTACTGTTCAGGGCAGATATTGATGATCGTAGATAAAATATGCATAGTGTTTATTTAAAATTAGTTTTCCAAGCTTAACACTTTTTGAAAATGTGTCTGTCAATATTTAAAAATAATTCGAAAAGTAAAAATAGATTTGCCAAAAAAATATGAAATTTGGTTGATGAGACGGATTTCAATAAAAATTGTCTTATTTTATCGATTTAATCGATGTGAAGGTATACGTAATCATTCTAATATGTATAAGAAAATGCCATTTAAATTAAAAATTTTGTAGTTTAAATGAAATGTTATGAAAACATTCAGTTTCTTCACTGGACAAAGAGTCAAGTAGAAATGGCAAAAGGGTTTAATTTTTTCTTCATCACATATTCAAATTTCATATCTATTAAATATTTTCTTTTATATTTTATATCATATAGTTTTTATTAGAAAATTTGCATTTTAAAGGCTAGTTTATTTGAAGACTAATTTAAAAAAACGATAATTACTACTTTGAAATAATTTTTAAAAATATGAATTAATAAATATTATAAAACAATCGATTATTAATAATTATATTCAATTTTGAATGAAATTATTAGATTAGTTTTTAAGAAAATGGTAAAAAGCTAGAAAACCGTGTGAATCGCTGATGCCGGGTGACTTGCGACCCAGCTTGATAAGACAGCACAATAAAATTATAAATGAGAAAGAAAACGATCTTATTTTATCTATTACATCTAGCTGAAGGTTCACAGTATGTCTATTATATAAGAAAATAGCATTTTGATTAAGAATTTTGTAGTTTAAAAGAAATTGTATGAAAAGATTCAATTTCTTCTCTCCGTTAGCGAATCAACTAGAAATGAACAAAAGTTTTATTTTTTTTTCTCATTAGATATTTATTTAAATCTATTGAAATTTCATATCTGTGTGTTATTTTTATTTATCTTTTATATATAATAATTATTATTATTCAATTAATTTAATTAATTACAAAAAAAATATGGAACTAAGTTCGTTAAAAATAAAATGTTTATTATTAAGAAATTTCCATTTTAAAGGGTAATTTATTTGAAGTCCAATTTGAAAAAACGCTAATAACTCCTTTGATTTTTTTAAAATATCAAATTAATAGATATAATAAAATAAGTAATTATCAATTATTTAGTTCAATTTTGAACGAAATAGATTCAGTACTTTTTGAGAAAATGCTCAAAAACAATCTGAACCGTCTAAAAAACGATGTTTTTTGAAAGCATGAGATGCCTTTGAAAAAAGTTAAAAAAGTCATATGAAACGAAAAATTGACTTGTGACATGGATGTGAATTTTAAAATCTTTCTAAAACGGCCTTTCATAGACGGTTTTCGCCGTTTTTGACTATTTTCTCAAAAAGTACAAAATTGATTTCGTTCAAAATTAAATTAAATTGTTAATAATTAATTGTTTTATAATATCTAATATCTTCACATTTTTTAAAATTATTTCAACGGAGTTATTAGTAGTGTTTTATCAAATTGGACTTCAAATAAACTACCTTTTACAATGCAAATTGAATAATAATATAATTTCAATATAATATAAAAGATTAATGAAAATAACACATAGATATGAAATTCCAATATATTGAATAAAGATCTAATGAAATTTTTTTTGCCATTTCTAGTTGATTCGCTCCCGGGGAGAAGAAATTGAATATTTTCATAGAATTTCTTGTAAACTACAAAAGTCTTAATCAAAATACCATTTTCTTATATTAAAAAGTTACTATAAACCTCAATATAGATTAAATCGATAAAATAAGATGGATTTCTTTATCATTTATAATTCTTTTGGCCTCTTACCATATATCGTGAGAATGTTTCGCGATAAAGAAATTTCTTATTGATTCAAGTCCATTCACTTTACAATATTGTGGAATATATTTTAACTCGTAAACTATTGATTTTAGTCATTTCACTCATTCTAACTTTTCTGTTGGAAAATATATCTTCTTTATTAAAGATCATTAAATAAATGTTTGCACCTCGAAGGGTTAGGCAGTAAAGGTGAAATTTATTTGGAAAGTTGGATTAATATTGTTCTTATGTCGTAGATATTTTACATATAAAAAATTCTAATGAAGAAACATGTTGATAATTTAATTTACTAAAATAAAGTTTATTATGTATATTAGCTCTGATGACTATTTAAATATCTAGAGAGGATTTTACATTCAAAATTAATTATTTGATTGAATGTGAACATTTTTATTGAAATCAGTGTCATCCACCAAATTCCATATTTTTCAAAAAATTATCTGCACCCCCCCCTCTCCCGCCCTATCAAAACTCCCTAACTACGCCAATGTATGCCGTATTATCTTATTAGGTTGAAATAGAAAATTGAAGCCATTCCCTGGATACTGTTAATATATAGAAAATAATAATATCTATATAATCAACTTCACTTAATAAATGACATCTAATATTTGATGTAGTTTCGAAGGAGACTGTTTAATCTTCTCTCGGGAAATGAAACGGCTGTCTGGCCCCGAGACGGAGAGTGAAGTACATTTAGACAAAGCATCCTAGGGGACCAAGTGCTCTGGAGATACTAGGCTCTCTCTATACGAGGGCAAACGTCCTCAGACCGCTTAGTAAAAAGATAGTAAGAGAGTAGTGACGTTGCTAAGAATTTCGAGATTCTGACAAATTTTATTTACTTACCCATCTAGCATATCAAAATTAATCTAACCCCCCCCCTTTTTATTTACGGAACATTTTATTTCGATATACGAGGAGTGGTTAAATGTAAAGGTAAATTTTCAAATTTCTCGGGCTACGTACAATCTATTTTCGATTAATTTTTTTTTGTTATCTTGGTACACATGTCCTCACCATATGTTGATAATATTAGCCCCCTTGCATATTTAGTTTGTTTTTGACAGATATAAAGGTTAGACGTGTTTTGGAGTGCTTGGCGATTTTTTGCTATCGAAAAAAATGGATCAAAAAATCTGTATTAAATTTTGTGTGAAAAATAAAATTAAGTACTCAGCAATTGAAATGTTGAGTGTGGCATTTGGCGAGTCTACTTTGAGCAAACAATTCATGACTTTTGCATCAAGATAACGCACCTGCATACACATCGTTGCTTATCCGTGATTTTTTGTCCAAAAACTTACTACTTACTTTGAAGGAGACAAAATAGATATTGATGAAGTAATAAATATTTTTCGAGAAGAATAAAAATTTATCTTTACATTTCAACAGAGATAAATTTTATCCTGGTATGTCAAAGAAGCGACTGTGGGTCAGTGGGTAGAGTGTTGGCCCGCTGACTCGAAGATCGCTGGATCGAGACCGAGTCTCGGCAGATAGATATTTGCAGTCGCCTCTTCTTGGAAAGTAATGGCAACCTGCCAAGAGTATAATTGCCTAGTAAGCTCTCCAAATTAGCCGTTCGGAACCGGCGTTAAAAAGTAGGTCCCGTATATCGGTGTAAAACAACTAAAACACACTCAGCACAGGTATATGTGGAGAGGATCCGACTCCCGTTTCGGATATGGCACTCGAAGAAGAAGATGTCAAAGAATCTAAATAAGCAGCTAATGTTGAAAAAAATAAAATAAAATAAGTATATTTTGCTACACCTTTAATTAACTCCCCTAATTTCTATTTGAATACAATTTTTACTCTTGAATAACTTAATATATTAGAACGATTAAGAAATCGTTTAAGCAGCTCTTTAGAAACTAACAAAAAATCTTCATCTTAAGTTTTTGATTTCATTTGTGGAACACTGACACCCACACCTACACGTATGTACAATGATCAGTTGATTTTCTGTCACTTTTTTGGCCCTGGACAAAACCCATTTGTTCATAATCTGATTTCCATCTATCAAGGGCATCTCGTTTAAAAATTACAAATTGAAAGTAAATTTTTTAAGCTTGGCGATAGAAGTCCTCAAAATGTCATGACCTCGGGAAAGGAATGTAATACTTACACATTTATCTAATATTATTATATTGATATGGATATGAGTAAAATTAAAAATAATCTAAATTATATACTATATTTACAATCTCTTCTCAAATTTCTTTAGCCACGACTCTTAGTTCTTAGTTAATGTAAGTTAAACGCAATCGAGGGAACGTTCTAAATTTGAGCTTTTAATTACGTTTATTATATCAGCAATAAGTTGAAGAAATCAAGTACAACCAAAATTCCTATTTTCCTTGAGTTCAAAATAATATAACAGCAGTCAGAATTACTGACTACGGACCTTATGGCTTCGAAAGATAATTATATTTTAGCTGTTAGTTTTAAAATATTTTTAAAAATAATGAATTTAGAATTGAAACTTTGATGAACAGAAGTAATCCGTGATACAAATTAATTATTATACAATTATTATATTTCTTAAAAAATAGATAGATAAACATCGACCATAAATATATAAACTAAGGACATTTATCTAAGTTTAATAAAGCAATAGTTGAAATTTGTTTAAGCATTCTCTTTTTCGAAATCAAATTGAATTGTGTTATCATTCAATTATCATGTTTATTTGTTGAAAGCTTGATATTTTAATCTCCTCCCAATTCTACAAACAAATACGGAAATTAAACCTCTAAATTGTTTTAACCTAGTTTCAATTTATCTCTCCTTCAATTGGCATTTTACATTAAAATAAGGAAATTTCCTAAAAATAATATTGATGTTGATAGAAGAGAAAAGACCACTGCGGGGATAGGGGGAGGGGGGGGTAAATAATTAGAAAAATATCTAGATGCAAAATGTTTTTTTGCTACCATTGAAAAATATGCAATAAAAGGTGCTATACAAAAGAGTTTTTTTGTTAATAAAATATGATTTATGAATTGGAGATATAATGTTTTTATGTTAAAATAATTTAAATCAAACTCTTATTATAATTAGATTCAATCGCATCATTATTATTTAATAATAAATTAAGTATATTAGCAGGTATTTGGACAGGAAAATACAAAATGAAAAAATTCTCATCCATTTGCGCAAAGTTTCGCCACTTTTATTTAGGCTTCATCAGGCGTCTCATTGATTATAATTTAATTATAAGATATAAACAGATGCACATATTTCAAGATTAAATCAATTGTCACTGATTTTCTTCACAGTACATTAAACTAATTATTTTGTCTTTGGTTCCTTATAAGGCTTGAATAATTATTTAATTAAAAAAAAATAAATTAAAATAAATAATTGTTCAAGCCTTATAAGGAACCAAAAACAAAAGAATTAGTTTAATTTATTCTGAAGAAAATCAGTTACAATTGATTTAATTTTGAAATATATGCACATCTGTTTATATCTTATAATTAAATTATAATCATTGAGACGTCTGATGATGCCTAAATAAAAGTGGCGAGACGTTGCGCAAATCGATGAGAATTGTTTGTTTTTCTTTCTACTTTCCTGTCCAAATACCTGCTAATATACCAACTTAATTTATTATTATTTTTTGGAGGGATGGGTTCGAGTAAAACTCTTATTATGAGACTTCGTTGTCCGTAAGCCAGTGATTTCCAACCGGCCTTCCGCGAGACCATGTAAATGGTTACGCCAAAACCATTAAAATATTATGTGACAGGCAAGTAGAGGTTCCTCAACATTTAGTTAAACATTTCTAGAATTCCCAAAACTAAAAAGGTTCGAAAACACTGTCCTTAAAGGTAGGTAATAAATTGAAATTTGACATGGTTTGGCGGTTCTACTATGGGTTAGAGAATCGATGAGCTAATAAATCTGGATTTCCTAGTCTGATAGCTCAATTATTATATCCAGGGTGGCAGAGATTATTGGAGGCTCCCCTTCACAGATACAACCAACATTAAGGACAGAAGCAGATTTGAAAAGAAATAGAAAACCAAGTAATTTCTTTGAGGCATATTTTGCTCCATAGGAAAAGATGATCAATCCAACATCTTAAATAGGTTAATACGATATTTATTATGACTTCCAACACCTACAGCTTATAAAACATCTTTAAGCTAATCTAATTGGAAATGTTTAGAAAAATTTTAGGAACAGGCTCAGATATAATATTTTTTTTTTTTAATTTTATTTTATATTTACAATCAGCTTAATATTTAAGCTTTGAGTAAATTTGATCAAATAGTTTGTACATACACACACTCTCACACTAGTTCATTCACACACGCACACGTCACTTGAAGGGAGAGTCGTCCATTGATGACTTCCCTATTTGAATTTCATTTTCCAGTTGTTCAAAGTAGAGCGTTCTTCAGTGTCGAGAACATGGTTCTTCTTGAGTCTTCTGGTCACTTCACTGTTGTCCAGGAGAGTAATGGCTGATGTGTTTGGATGATTTTCAAGTTTTTTCGTATGCTTGATGAATGAATTTAGAATCACTTCTCTAACTGAAGGGATGAGAAGGTCACTGTGCAAACTTGCATTTGTAAAATACCATGGGGCGTTTGCTATACATCTAAGTAATTTGGATTGCACTCTTTGAATTTTGCTTATACTGGATTCACTGGCAGTTCCCCATATTTGACATGAGTATGACCAAATTGGCATAATCATTGACTTATAAAGTAAGACTTTTGTTTTTAAGGCAAGTTGTGAATTTTTCCCTAATAGCCAGTATATTTTTTTATATTTAATATTTAATTCATTTCTTTTTTTTCTATGTGAATTTTCCAGGTAAGTCTTGAGTCGAGGTGCAGTCCAAGATACTTTACAGAGTTACTATAGGGAATTATTTTTGAATTTAAATAAACTGTTGGGCATGTGATTTTTTTATTAGTGAATGTGATATGATTAGATTTAGTTTCATTCACATGAATCCTCCATCTATGAAACCAGTTTTGGGTGGTGTCTAGTCGTTCTTGAAGTTTGATTGATGCTATGTCTGGATCTGTGCTTGTGACGAGAATGGCGGTATCATCGGCATAAGTGGCGATAAATGAATCTTCCGTTGTTGGTATATCCGCAGTGTATACGGAATATAAGAATGGTCCAAGAATGCTGCCTTGAGGAACTCCTGAACGTATGGGATGATATTGAGAAAACACGTTTTCTACCCTAACTTGGAACCAGCGATCTTGAAGATATGATTGGAGTATCCAAAAATATTGGTCAGGAAAGAGTTTTTTTATTTTGTATAGAAGTCCTTGATGCCATACTTTATCAAAAGCTTGTTTGACATCCAGAAATACGCCAGAACATATCTTCTTCTCTTCAAGTGTTGTTTCGATAATGTTGACTATTCTGTGGATCTGCTCAGATGTAGAATGTTGATGACGAAATCCATATTGATGAAGAGGTAGTATCTCATCAATTTCTATATCACTCTTTAGTCTCCTTAAAATAAGTTTTTCGAAGATCTTTGACGTTTGAGGGAGGAGACTAATAGGGCGGTATGAGGAAACTTCAGATTCCTGTTTTCCCGGTTTAAGGATCATTATTATTTGAGCAAGTTTCCATTGAATCGGAAAATATCGAGATCTTAAAATGGCATTATAAAGTTGAGTTAGGAAGACTATTCCCTTTTTGGGGAGCTTTTTTAATATCTCGACTGTGATTAAATCATATCCAGGAGATTTTTTTCTGTTAGATTCGTGTTTGATAAGTAGTTCAATTTCTTTTGTGGAGAAGGATCGAATAGGTGGAGATAGCTGTAATGGAGAGTCCAAAAAATTTTCTATTTCGAGGTTCTCATGGTTAGGACAAGTTTGGGGAAAGGGATTAAATGTGTATTCCAGGTGTTGGGAAAAGGTTTCTGCTTTTTCTAAGTTTGTTCTGGCCCAAACATTTGTACTGGTTTTTAATGGTGATGTAAATTGGTTAGGTCTTTTTAGATATTTTGTTGAGTTCCAAAGTGAGTGCTCATTGTTTCCTTGAGGAGATAATTTTGAAAGGTAATCTTGTAATGTTTCATTTTTATTTTTGATAATTAAGTTTTTAAGTTCCTTAGAGACCCTATTGAAGATATAATATAACTTGTGTTTCTTTCCATTACCTGGATATGATTTTAGCTAATGAATTATGATAATATACTTATTATTATTTTTATTATTTTAATTTAATAATACCCATGCGGTTATGTAAAAAATGGGATCTTTGAAAATTTTCATTTTTTTTTAAGTTTAAATAAAACTGAATAGTACGAAATTTATGGTGATTGGCGATTTTTTTTTTTTTTTTTTTTTGTCGTCTTCAATTTGCTTTTCGATTTCACGAATGAAAAGAAAAGAACGGACCAGCCAAACGAGAGAACTATCTTGAGATTATGAAAAATTGGAAAAATCAGAATATATATTCGCATAGAGATTCGGTTTTCTTGGCTTTGCTTAAAAGGACAAGCAGATAACGAATTTATAAATAAATAAATAATATATGAGTGTAGATGTGTTCTAAGGTCTCTGACTTGTATTCAAATGCTTATATAATTTTCAAAATATGCCTACATGATTAATTTTCACCTTTATTAATCGCCCAAACTCTACAAAATTGACAAATTTAAGCATTCTATTAGATATTTAAAAATGATGATAATTTACCCTACCCCTTCATTTTAGGGACTGAAAAACTAAAATTTTGGTTTTTGGATTTTTTTTCTTTATTTGTGTTCCAAACTCTGCCAGCATAAGAAATTTCATGATGAATAGAATTTTTTTTAATGAAATTGAATGCACCATTAAGACCCTTTCATTACCGAAGAGAAGAGAAATTGATCAATCAAGGGTGAAGGCATAGGTGTTTGTACACGTGTGTTTTGAAAGTTTCTAGGTTATAAAAGTCGGGGAAGACGGAGGCTGTGCGCTATGCTAAATCAAATATCGATAAAAAATATTTTTCCAAGAAATTTTTCCTCTTATTAAAACAAGAACAATTTTCCCAATATCGTAAGCTAAGAAGAGAAAGGACTATTGATGGTAGAGAAGTGATTTCTAAGTCGAAGCCAAAAAATCAAATGTATATTATATTATTTAATTTATTGGGGTTAAATAAATTGTTAAATTAAAAAAAATTGCTCAAAATAATTGAATCAAAAAATAAATTTTAATTTTATTACTAGGCGAAGTTAACCTAGTTAAGTTTCAGTCCTCCCATGACAATATTCAAAATTCGTATAAAGCATACCGAATTTTGAAAAAGTTTTCACTTTTTTCTGCAATTATCTTTGAAAATTATTTAAAATAAATTGAAAGTAATGGAATGCAGCCCAGGGGTAGTGAGGAAAGAAAAAATTAACACATATAAAATAAGGTGTAATTTATTGGAATCCTTCCTCCTTTCCTTTCAAACCGACGTTTCGGAGGATATTTCCCTCCTTCTTCAGGGTTTCAAAGGGTCAATGAATGAAACAAATAAAATGTTTCCTTCTTCTCTCCACAGTAGTGTTCAAAAACTTTCTTCATTTTTAACAAAAGGCATAGAAAAACAAAAAAAAAATTTTCTCCCTTCTTTTCTTAATTAGAACACTACTGTGGAGAGAAGAAGGAAACATTTTATTTGTTTCATTCATTGACCCTTGAAACCCTGAAGAAGGAGGGAAAATCCTCCGAAACGTCGGTTTTGAAAGGAAAGGAGGAAGGATTCCAATAAATTACACCTTATTTTATATGTGTTGATTTTTTCTTTACTCACTACCTCTGGGCTGCCTTCCATTACTTTCAATTAAAATTTCTACCAGTCCGTCTCTCTCCAGAGAAAATTTCGTTGCAAAAAAATTTAAAATAAAATTGAAGAATTTGAGTGAATTCAATCTCCACTCTATTTTTTTAAAATTATTATCTAGAATACAGCATGTCAACTCAATAGTTCTTAATAAAAAATATCATTCACTCCTTTCAAAGAAAAATATAAATTATTAATATCCATTTGAAACTTATGAAATAAATTTCATCATTGGATCAGATATTGAATCTAGACATTGATGATAAAGAACATTGTAGCATTAAAAGCCATTCGTGCCGAAAGCAAAGATAAGTAGAGTAACAGAGAAATAAGCTACACATAGAAACGAGCCATGAGACCTTCAACCCTGGGTTTTATAGTCCCTATCCACGTGTGTAAGGATATCTACAATATTTTAAATGATTTTTGTAATGAACTAACTGATGAAAATGAAAATTATCACGACTTCTTATTCATGAACAATAAACTAAAAATTTTAATTAGTCCGAAAGTTTATAATGGGAATTAAGGACAAGTTTTTTGTATGATTTTTTTATTTTTCAAAGAAAATTTTTAAATTGAAGGAGACAATAAAAGAATGTGTCTTCTGCTGGAATTATAAATTTTATTTATTTATAACGAGACTATAGTTTCGAGGGCTTTGCCTTCTTCATCAATCCATTGTAATAGACTGAAGAAGAGGGCAAAGCCCTCGAAACTATAGTCTCGTTATAAATAAATAAAATTTATAATCCACAAAGAGAAACAAAGAGGTTGTCCTCTGCTTGATGCAAATAAACATACACACATATATATAACAAAAACTTTTCAATTAAAAAAAAAAAAAAAAAAAATTATAATTCCAGCAGAAGACACACTCTTTTATTGTCTCCTTCAATATATAAAAATTCTGCTACTCTCGGCAAAAACTTTCATTTTAATGAAAATTTTTAAGAAAATAATGCACTTTAGAGGAATGTGTGATGTAACTATTTGAAGGACTGAAGAAGTCGGCAAAGTCAAAGGTTGGTTGAAAAATAAAAAAATCACACTAAAAAGTTGTCCTTAATTCCCATTATAAACTTTTGAATTAATGGACGGAAATAATAATAATAATTTAAATTATTGTCTATTCAAAATATTTAACATAGTTGGCAGCTTGCTTGAAGCTTGAAATGGGTCGAACTTAAAAAACCCTAAAAACAGTTTATTCATGGGTTTCTAAAAATTAATTGGGCGAAATTTGATTTAGATTGGACAATGGTCTATACCTACAAATGGATTTTGACCAATCTCCCCTAAAGGATAGCGAGGGTTAATTATCGTACTATGTCTAATTTTATCGATCTTCAAAAGCTCACAATTTTGCTGATAATTGAGTAGTTTTTATGTAGTTAGGGGTCGAATTTCATAAAATCCTATTCACACTTAATTTATATGATTCTACAAATTAACTGTGCAATTTTTGGGCCTGATCAAACAAAAAAGCGACATCGTTTCATTTTTATAATATTAAAGGAATCTATCTATCTATATCTATCTATATATATGTAAAATTAAGGTTGTGTCTGCACATTACTCCAAATCGCCTCAAATTTTGGATGTACATTGTACACGTTTCAAGCAAAGTTATGAAAGAAAACCCCCTCAACAAAATTCCTGTCTGTCTGTCTTTTACCATGAGCCCAAGGCGGGCGTCGCAGCTAGTCTTCAATATCAATATTTCTAAGGTTGAATAACTTAAAAAAATCATTTAAAATTACTGAACTCTGTAAATTTTAACGATTTTTTCACCGAACAGTTTTGAGAACAGAGCGCTGAACTTGAAATTTACATCAGGGGCATATGCAGGTACAAACTTGTGTATAAAATTTCAGCTCATTAGCTACAAGCTTTTGATTGCCTATATATATAAAAATTTGATTTTTCCAGTTTTCATTTTTGAATCAAAAAGCTCTGAAGATAAAGTCCAAAATTTATTCATTTCTTTGTTTTAAAAATAAAAAGATTTTCACACCAGAAGGAACTTTCTAAGAAATTTTGTTCTTGAGGTATCCAAAAAGATCGACACAAATCTAATGCTTGAAAATGATTTTCTTCCACGTTTCAGAAATTTCTAAAAACTAATAAACTTAAAAATAAAAAAAATCGAGTGAATGTCATACTCATGTTATACTTCACTATAACAAAATTAATATAAATGAGTATTTGTATATTTTAAAATATGAGGACTATTCAAATATAACATACAATAACGCAAAATATATGATTTATTTAATTTCGAACTTACGCCAAACATTTAGACTTAAAAAATATAAAATAAAATTATCCACTTTCCCCTTCAAGTAAAAAGTAATGGGCAGTAAATGGATTCTGATTGAGTAATTTGAGAAGTTTAGAAGTAGCTATGGAGAAATATATGAAGGGGCTTCAGACCCTTTTACCAGAGATGTTATGGCTTCTTCAGTAATTCCTGAATACGTTTAGATTTTCAATATTTAATATATATAAAAAATTCTAATCAAACGTTTTTTTACTTTACTTTTATAATGATACATTTTTATTAGTTTTTGTTTTTTGACAAAATAATTATTGATTTATATTTTGGTTTACTTAAGATGTCCATTATCCACACATTCGTTTCTTTTAGAGACAAAAAAAAAACAACTGACGGCGTAATTACTCTAAAGTCCTGAATTAATGGTCTTGAATAAATAACATTAGACTGGGCTGTCTATTAAATTGGAAAAAATGTGTGCTATACATATATATGACTGCTAAATGTGTTTGAGCATGATGAAGAAAAATCAGGTAACTTATTACTTGTAGAAGTTTACACATTTCTTTAAGTAAATAAGGGACGTTCCTCAAATAAATAAAAAAAAGAACATTCGGTTAAAAACGTTTTTATTGTTTTTTTAAATAATTTTTATACATTATTTTTTCTAACTGAATTTATCTGAATCCAGCAGAAGACACATTCTTTTATAGTCTCTTTTTATTTATAACTAGCTGACGACCGGGCCTTCGGCCCGGCGTCACTAGCCCTGGCGAGCGTCTCGTTCATACCAATTTAATAATTGAAATTTAGAAATCTTACTGTAAGTATCGAAAGAATGTGCTGAATGAAATTGATTCAAAAATAAGGAAGAATAAGGAAAGATTTATTTAACACATTGCCTAAGCACGATCACTATCTGACCAATCAGAATCGTTCTAATAATTTAACGCTTTGGCATTGGCTATGCACTGGCCAATCAGATCGTTTCCACATACATATATATCCACATACTTTTCTATTTTATATATATAGATAGATAGATAGATACTTTTCTATTTTATATATATAGATAGATAGATAGATAGATAGATAGATAGATAGATAGATAGATAGATAGATAGATAGATAAATAATTCTGCTACTCTCGG
Organism: Forficula auricularia; assembly: GCA_024734495.1. Taxonomy (NCBI): domain Eukaryota; kingdom Metazoa; phylum Arthropoda; class Insecta; order Dermaptera; family Forficulidae; genus Forficula; species Forficula auricularia. The sequence continues at coordinate 2,171,224 of JALMQS010000228.1, forward strand.
TTAAAAGAAACTTACAATTTAGTTATTATTTTGGTTAGGAATGTAATCCAATCCAAAAGCAAGACTTCGCTTGAATTCTTGTCTAATAGAAATTAAATTAAAACTGGCCTGTACGTCCCCAACTTTATTTGACGAGTTGAATTTAAATAATATAAATGATATAAATTTGGCCAAATGTGAGAATTTTATCATGCAATAAGTCTATTAGTATTTGTGAAGAGTTTATTGCAATAGAAAACGAGGAAGTTTTAAAAATATCGAAAATTAAATTTCTTGTGCCATAGATAAGAAGTCTTGTTTCACCATCTAAGAAACTTGCTTTAACTCTAAGGAATAACTATTTGATATGTTAAGCAAATATTTAAATAAAAAAAGAATTTCCAGTAAAATTAGTTTATTTTAAAAAGATTTGAGGGAAGATCTTATTAAGCTTGTAGAGAAATTTAAATGCTCTTGGCCAAAAGTTTTCACCCATCTCATAAGAAAAGACTAAACGAGAGTTTGTGAACTCTGCACATTGTTTTCACAAGTTGTATTAGATACTGCTGACTGTTCATCAGTGGAAAGAGATCAATGTTGTCTTCTGCATTCATGTCCATTAATTTTCTGGAAGGATTTTCTGAAACCACAAATTAGACTTCTCTTAGCTCGAGTGTGTTTATTGAATCAGACATAAACTGTTAAAATAATAAAATACTGAATGTGAAGAAGCATTCTATGTTTTTTTTTGACTTCCGATATTTAGACCAAAAAGAGATGCCTTCTAAAGTTCACAATAAATTCAAATCTTATAACAAAATATTGTTGAATTTTAATATTTGTGTACTAGCCTCTGCCCTGAAGGATACCGTTGAGGATATGGAATGTTGGCAGAAGGTTAAATAAAAATATATTACACTGAGGCATTGATCGCAGTTTATAGTTCAACTACTATATAAAGCATTAAAAATTTAACTGTCTATATCTTCACATTCAATATTGTTATTTACAGTTTAATCTTTGTATAATTTAGATAATTTCTTATTGCTTGGATTAGCAGTAACTATTCTTTTCGATTAATCTAGAAGTGTAAATAATTTTTGATACTTTTCAAGTATCCTTTTATTAGAGAAGGCAGACAATAAGTCTCAACAGGCACAACATAGATATAAAATAGGTCATTAAAAATAGCATTTTAAAATACATTTATCTACCGATCTATATGGGAGATCGGTTCCTCAGAATATCATGTAAATCGAAAAAATATGCCAAAATCTTTTATCTTTTAAGCTTAACAAGACTGGATTTACTACAAAAATTCTATTGAAATATATAAAAAAAATCAAATTAAATACTATAATTTAAATCAGTGTCGCCAAATTGGATAATATCGATCCCCAAAGGTCAATATAACAGTGTTAGGGGTCGATTGAGGATCGATAGAAAAATATAAAACATCAATGTAATTTTATAATATGTATTTTATATACAATATTATTTATTCATTCTATCAAATATGTAAAATCAAAAACAAAAAGTATACCAATGACTTTAAGCTAATATAATAATATATATAATCTTAATAAACACTGCAACTGTAATAAAAACTCACATAAGCGTTTTTTTTGCTTCTAAGATTAGTTAGTGGCGGTCAATAAAAATTAAAAAAAAACCCTATTGGGTCGAAATTCAAAGAATTTCGGCGATCCCAGCTCTAAATTAAGATAAATCAAAATGATATTTTCGCTAAATTTATTCAAGACGAGTCAATAACCACTTTTAATTCTTCATAAAAATAAAATTCAATTATGACGAAAATTCTATTTAATATTCATGTTAAATATTAATTTATACTTAACTAAAGGGCCAAATAAATGAAAATATTTATATAAAGAAAAGAAGAGACAATCTCTAATTTATTTCTTAATTTAGGCTTTCCTTTCAATCATAATCAGTGGATGTCATAAATAATTAATTTCAAGTATGTTAATTAAATAGATCGCGATAAGATCGCACCGCAATATCTCTTAAAATGAATGTATAATTAGACTCCCACACCTTAACCATCTAGGGAATATTAAAAAAAGGAAAATTTAAAATATTTTTATAAGAGAAAATAATTAAATTAATGTCTTAAAACCTTCACGTTTTATTAAAATTCACCAAGCACTTTACTAACCACCCCAGCTAAGAGAAGTTAGGATGGGGCTTACTTCTCCATGTCAGTTTTACTAACCCACAAAGAAAAATAAACAAAGAACAACAAATTTTCCTAATATATTCCTAGCTTAAGCACTATTTTATCATAATGATAAAGAGACACCCATAATTCAGGGTTGACACTTATATCAAAGAAAAATGAGGGGAGGGGGATTTCAGGAGAGTCGAAGGTACCCGTGGAGCAGCTACTTGAATGAGTAAATTGTAGTAGATCACTGGAAAGACGGATGCGGAAAGAGAGTTACAGACCCTAGGACCCATAGGGATAAATGATTTATCGAATGTTTTTGTTTTATGTCTAATTTGACTGAATGAGTATTAAATATTTGAAAATCGCGTTTTTTCGGTTTAGGTGGTATTATTGACTTTATCTTTAGAAAAAACGCAATGATAATATAATTATCTATAAAAGAGAAATGACAGAGACCATTTATTGAGTACAATCAGAGACTGGAACTCACTTCCAGCCACCGTCTTTCCCGCAGCTTATAGCCTTCAGCAGTTTAAGACCCGCATCCACAGATACCTTCAACTTCTACCCAGCCCATAAAATCCCCTATTCTTCTTCTTTTCACGATGGAGGGGCCAACTCAGGCTTTTAGAGGATGCACCTTTTTGGTGTATCTCCTTCTCACATCAATATCATTAAAAACAAAAACAAAAAAAACACTGGATCAAAGAATCGAGTGACCTATCTAAGGTGAAATCTTTATTTCTCTATTTATCAATATCTTTTATCTTCTAATCATAATCGATTTAAATAATTATAATCAAATTAAGAAGAAAATTTTATAAAACTCAAAAAGAAAAATGTGCCTTTTTTTGCCAGCGAAGAAAAATTTATAAATTCATTTCTGATTTATATAATGATCTGATTTAGGATTTAAATCCAATGTATTTTTGAATATAAGATTTGCCGGTGAAAAGTGTGATAAATGAAATTAGTGAGAATTCAGGAAAAACAATTTTCGAATTGATTGATTCAGTAGATATATACATAATTTAACCCTGAGAGAGATTTCATCTGATCATCGGACAGTATGAGTATTAAGCTATTAAGGGGCGAAATAGGAAATATTGCTAAATGGGCCAATAAACAATTTTACAGAATTTTTGTATCGAGTGAGATTTTTAAATAATTAATACATAAAATTATGAAAAAAATAAAAAAAATATCTGCATCCATTCCCTTATCAACGACAAAGAAATACCATTTTGATATCTCAAATATTTGGAAGATATAATTATTTTTCTGCTGCCTGCCGCTCCGCCCTCTGAGCGCGACTTAGTATTGAATTCACGAAGTAATAATAATATATATTAAAATATAATAAGTTTAAATACTAATATATTAAATTACATTATATCGGGAAGACGGAATTAAACTATATTTTTGTGTCCGTTATATTTCAATTGATAAATTCAGAGTCGGAATTTGAACCCTGCGAACTAAGCGGTCGCAGAAGGGGCCAACTGAATCCGACTTATTTAGTTCAGTCGATTTCCTTGGCCCACTGTAGAACCGTTATGCCCTTTCCCTGTACTTACTTACTTCCGTGTTTTTGTTCTGTTTCTCCCTCCTAAATATTAAGCTTAATTTGTAAAATATACGTGATTCTTGAACGTATTATCCTTGTGACCTCTGGAGATTGAAACTTACTTCCTGCTACCTTCTTTTCAGAGACATAGGTACATCATTCAGTTGTTTTAAACTCGCATCCACAGAATTACCTTCGACTCATTCTTCCCTAAAATTTCTTCCTCTTCTCTACTTTTTATGAAGCAGTGGTCGATCCTGGCCTATATGGATTTCAAGGTGAACTTTCTGGTCTAGCTCATTCTCATTTCAATATCATTGAAAAAAAAAAAATGTAAGACGGCTTGGAGAATTCCTCAAAGTACTAAGATTCGGGAGAGGGATGCGATACTTGCTCATTTATTTAATATCATTTAATGATATACCATAGTAATAATTAAAAGTAAGAAAATCGAAGAATGAGGAAAAATTTACATTTTATTTTTTTATTCGTTCGTGGGAAATTATTTTAAAAAGTTTCGAAAAACCGCCTACATCATTAGTCTACAAGATTTTCCCATGAAAATTTAATAAAGTTTTAGTCAGAATTGAATTCATATTAAACTAAGGATAAAGATCGACAAGCCTTAATATAGTCCCAAATAAATGACACGAGAAACATACATGTTTCTACCACCGAAGATCTTCCGCGTGCAACCGGTTGAGAACGATTATAGTCTTTCGGGATACAAGATTTCACCGATGTTTCCTAATTCATTGGAGGTGGCAGTATAATTAACTGTTTTCAGACTTAAACTAGTAGATAGATTTTGTTTCGGTCGAGAACTTAGTATTTTGGAGAAAGTAAAGGTAATTTTGTTATGTTATCCGATTTATAAAATTAAAAATAGCTTAGGGTAGATTCAAATTATTTACATTTAGTTGCTTTTAAGAAGCTTGCTTATAAATAATAATTACTTTATTCACTAGAAAAAAGTAACTTTTTCTCCCACATCATTATAATTTTATTTTAGAAATGATTGTTTGTTAAATAAAACACAAATAACAAACAACCCTGCCTCAGTAATATGCTTTTAACTATTTAACTAAGCGAATAATTTATGAATAATAAAATATTTTTTGTTTAATTCCGATTTTCAATCTGTGTCGTAGAGTAAAAATTTTTCAGTATAGTATATTAAATTTTTATTAAAATAATGGAATAATAAATCGTACATGCATCCTCGAATCCGGGCGATCGATTTTTAGTGACCCTATACGTTCGAATTATCACGAGCGGCTACTATATTATAAAAGTTTGAAAAAGATAATAACAAAAATGGTGTTATTCTTTGAAATATAATTTTGAATTGAATACACATTAAATGTAATTTTATTCATTTTACAAAATCCAATTATTAACTTTAACTCCGAATAATATAAATTATTATTCATATGTAAATGTTATATTATTATAGGGGATAATAAAAATAACAAAATTTAAATTTATATGAGCAAATTTTGTTATTGTACCCGGATTTTTTTTGTGATTTTGATGAATGTTTGTTTTAAATAAATAAATAAATCTTTATTATTCGACCTGCTTAGAGTCCTTGGTGGCTAGGTCAACCAAACATCAATACAATTTAACTACAACAAAATAATCAACATCAATACAAATCACTTACAAGATATTAACATTTAACAAAAAAAAATAAAGAAATGTATGCTCATTAACAAGTAAAATGACCATAGATTTCAATCAAAAGAGAAAACATAATTTAAAAATTCCGCGCAACAACCCGAGCAAACGACAAACTAGCCATCCCGGCATTTGTCATAAGTTGTTAATGAAACCTGTTCAAAATCTTAACAAGGATGTTATGACCTCTCTCTACCTCATCTAATCTCTGCTTTTGACAAATAAATCAAATTATGTACAACTCTAGGACATTAGGACTTGACAAAATTTATAATTGACTTAATCACAGGGGCCAGAGGACTATAATCCCGAGTAGTATTAGGCAGACTGTTCCACAAATCAATGCCAACTTGGGTTACGAATCTTTTTCCTATGATCAGCCCTAACTAAATAACTTAGTTCCTGAAATCTAATCGTTATTTCCCTCCAATTCCTAAAATCCTTAAAACCTTTGAAAATCAGTATGTAATAGTCCAAGAGCCCACGACCCATTTTTCATGAAGTGTTTGATTCAAGTAGATTTTTTACCTAAAGGTATTAATAGCATAGATGATTAGGGAATCGGCTGATCTACCTGGGTACTGCGCATAGGAGAAAGTTGTAAAAAAAATGTTCGACAAAAAAAAAGTGTTTGATTCAAAATTCAACAAATACTGTTCGACAGTTAAGTTGATTTTAAATTAAAAATGAACCAAGCCAGACACTTTTAGGGGGGGGGGGTAACCCTGAGCCAGACAACCCTAAAGTTGCTTTTTTTCAAATTAAAAAAAATGCAACAATGAGGCTTTATTGCTTTATTGGGTCTTGCTTGCATTAAAGTTAATCAAGTTATTATTATTTTTTTTTTTTTTTTTATATAAATTTTATTAAACCAATTATTTTACATTAATTAATGTATACATTGTATTTTTTGCTTCGATTCCGGAGATTACTTCTCCACCATCGAGTGTCCTTATTCATCTTTAGTCCTTGTTTTTAATAAGAGGAAAAATCTAATTAGATAAAAAAACCTCTTTTCCGATAATTATTTCAATTCCATTATTCCCCAATCAAGTCGATTGGATTTCATCTCTCCCTCTCTCCAATTCATCCGTTAATCAAGTTACAATATTCCCAATTATATATAATTAGTATTAACACAAAAAGCTTGCGAAATATACACGGCTTTTGTAGAATAGAGAATTGACCAGGCGTTCAATTTATAATTTGTTCACGGAAAGATCTATTAAAAGTGAGAACGTTGGTGTCTAGAAGGAAAAAATCTGTTGATGATAGAAATGTTTCTTTATATATGTAGCGCTTGTACTAAAATATTGGACGCTTTTCTTTACAGGGAATTTTTCCTATTCATGAGCACTGGTGCAAATCTTCTCTAAAGTATTTTTCTTTACAAACGAAGATTTCTTTAACATCGTCTTATTATGGCATCTCCCTTCTTCTATTAAAATCTTGAAAGAATTTTTGTTATCTATAGACAATTGGTATCAATTGGGAAAATATCGAGTCATTTGTAGTCTCAGAGATTCAATTTCCAACACCAAAGCTCTGATCTTACTGAGAGAAGATAGGGGTTTTTTTTGGGAGTTTTGTACAGAAAATAGTTCAATCTTGAGTTAAAGATATAAGGGTTTATAAATAGGAAGAACATTAGAATAAGCAAACAATTTAGATATATTTTAGGACAAAGCCTGCCGATTTGATTGACTCAAAATTTATTTTATTTTTTATTTTTTTATCACAATGATTTTTGTCTCACGAGTACCAATAGCTGCACTTAATACAGATTTTTATCATGTTTTCAAATATGAATTCGGAATTTCTTTATCGCACACAGTTTTTGTTTTTTCAATTTTTTTATTATTTTAAGACTTTTTTCATCTAAATTCTCAAATAGAAGCTCCTCGAGCGTTGTAAATATAATGGAACCAAATGAGCGGATTTTTTTTTGAAAAATTCGGAATATCAGAATAAAATCCTTCGGCGGGTATCTCGCTGGTCAGGGGGCTACGGTTTTATACGAGGATTTCGTCGTGTCTGAATTACGCATTAAAATAAAAATAAAAAACAAAAAAACAATTAATTAATAAAAGGAAATTGAAAAAAAATTAATTTAACATTTTATTGACACACCCATCTGTGAATTATTGCTTTAATTAAGGAAAAGCAATCAAATAAAAGTTATGCTAAAATGAGTCCTTGACAGATCTCTTATTTTATCGAAAAAACAAGCCAATCTGTGATTTTCATCCAAATTGTTAAATTATATATATGGTATGTATAAGTGGCGTGCGGTCCATGGATGCTAAGGATGCGGCGCATCCCTAAAATTTCAAACATTTAGATTTAGAGTATTATCATAAATATAAAAGATCGACTTCAAAATTTCAAGAGGATCTTTAAATTTTCAAATTATTATCCGTTATTTCAAATATTTCTATAAAAAACATTTTTTTGTTATGAAAAGTATATTGGTTCTCGAAAAGAAATAAAATGGTTGCATAGTTTCAAGGGGCAATAAAATTTATTTTGAATGGTTTTCCGAAAAGGGTGCGGATAGAAGGTTTGAATTCACTGCCCGGTAGATATATCTTACAGTTCAAGCAGGTTAAAGATAAATCCAGACAAGTTTTAGTCGAATAAAAATTATTCTTGCTGAGGAACTATTAGCATCGTGATAATTCAAAAAACGAATAAATAAAGATGATTCGGGAATTTTTGGACTAATCCATTTCTAAGAACTCTCAATATATAAGATTGGTAATAACTAAGAATGATATAGGCAATCCATAGCTTGCTTATAGCAATAGAAATAGGAGAAATTTAAGATTTTCTTACAGGACAGGCTGGAAGATGGTCGATTTCCATCTCAGGGACTGTGGAGTTGAAGTCACAAGAATTACTTTTTTACTCCGACCCTCAATCGCTCAAAGCAATACCCGTTTGGAGCGAAGGTCCCAAAAAATATAAAAAAAAATCAAATGTGTTAAATTAGAAAAATAACGAAAATGATGCCGTATTTGATGAAATTTGCAATAAAAAAGCGAAGATTAAAATAAAATTAAAAAAAATGAAGGGTAGTTTTTGGACAGCATCCCCTATATGACTAGTTGCCAGAAAAGCAAACTAGTGTTTGGGTTCAACTTTTGAGGGATCATATGAACCTGTTATAATAATTTCTATTAAAATCTTTGATTTGACCTAAATTCATTTTCGTTATAATTTTTTTGTTTGAAACTATATGGATATATTTACTTGCAACAATCAGAGGACAGCCTCTTTGATTTCTCTTTATGAGTCAACAACAATATGCTTCTCTCTCAGCAAAACAAAATCTTTTCAATGAAATCATTAGAGCCGTTTGATGAAAATCAGGAATTTTAGGGGGTTTTAGGGCAAACAAATCTATCTCTACATAAATAGTAGGTATATATTGATTAACAATCAATGAGCTTTTTAATTGGGATTTTGAGTATACTCATATTTTGAGTAATATTCTTGTTGAGGTTCATTGTTTTTGAATTAGAAGTGAGTTGACGAAGTTTGAAAGTCACTGCATTTAATGCTTAATTAATTAATTAATATAATTAACCATTCACAAAGAAATATTTTCCGCCATTTCTTTCCAATCAATTCCTTAATTTTAAATCTAAAAGTCTTTAGTTCATTAAGATATTCGAAATATTAAAATAATTAATAAAAAATCAATTATGAAATTAAAAGAGGCATTGACATAATTATCGCAAATTATTCATTTCGTTAATTAGAAAGGTATTAGCTTTTACACCGATAATTAAACTGACTGAATAAATAGTAATCAAAACTGAATAATTAATATACAGTTGCCTTTAGGGATTCAACACAAACAATTGTGCGATTCTTAACAAGAATATCAGAGTTCAAACATCGAGATAAATAAAATTTTGAATAAATTTCAAATGGCTTCATTAAATCATTGGATAATAATTGTAGAAATTCACACAATTATTTCAAACTCCAAAGTTATCTTTACATTTCGCGCAACTTCGAGTATTTTTATATTATAGAATTTAATATTTAAAATTGGAGGGAAAAGTGAACATTTTTACAAGACACGGCACACTGTTGCAGATTTGAGCGCAGTTTATTAATACGAACACGGGCGCAAAATTTTACTTTATTATATACTTAGAGACGTTTGATAGCTACCAAGGGGCCGACCATAAATTATGTCACACTAATTTCAAGATTTTTGGATCCTCCTTCTCCATGTGTAACATTCTGTAACATTTTCATTGAGCCCCCCCTGTATTGTGACGTCACATTACCACTTTTATACCCTATAATTTAAAAATTGAAGACATTTTTATTTTTATAAATTAATCTCAACTAAAGGGTTTTAATATATTTCAAGTTTAATTTTATTTTTATTCATACCATTTAACATTTAAAAAATTTTTCACTATTTCTATTATTTTTTTTTTTTTTTTTTTTTATAATGATACCGATACAAGAAGAAGTTGCACCAAGAAGGTACAACCTCTGTAGTCCGTGGTGGACCCTTGTAATGTGAAGGTAAGGGGAGATTTAGGGATTGGGTAGCAGTCGAAGATATCTGTGGATGCTGGTCTTGAAAGATTGAAGGTTATAAGTTGCTGGAAAGACGGTCGGGGGAAGAGAGTTGCAATCTCTAGATGTCATAGGGATAAATGAATTGGCGAATGCGTTTGTTCGATTAGTATCTAGTTTAAGCGCGTAGGGGTGTTGAGTTTTAGAAAATCGTGTATTTCGCGCAAATGAAGCCCTTGATGGGATTATCGATTTAATTTCGTCAGAACAAAATCCATGGTAATATCTATAAAAAAGGGAAAGGGCGGAGACAGATCTGATAGCTCGCCTCTGAATTGCGTCTAAGGTATTAAGAGAATACTTGGGGGCCCTTCTCCACAAATGCGAGCAATATTCAAGACAGGGGCGAATTTGAGCCTTGTATAATATAAGGAGTTGAGTGGGGGTGAAAAATCGTTTGGTTCGGAAAAGAAAGCCAAGCTTACATGCTGAAGCTTTTGCTACTGTGATAATATGGTCATTCCAAGAGAGGTCAGAGCCGTAGGTGCGACACCTAACATTGATATTTTATTACGGAATTCCAATGAGCTCGAATCAAAGGAAATGTCCGGAAGGTTCCTATCTGCGCGCCTAGAAATTAGGCAGCATTGTGTTTTGGCAGCATTAAAGTTTACCAAGTTGTGAGATCCCCATTTTTTAAGCATGCTTAAATCTGAATTTATTGAGGAGGCTATGTTTGCATTATTATTGCATTTTAAATAAATTTTTATTATTAATAAAAAATATATTCTTTTTCTTCAGTCAATGGATAAGCGCATCAATCCTTTAAATTTTCAATTTCTGGCATACCATATTCTTTATAATCATAATATATTTTATTTGGAATGAGACTTGAGTCAATTTCTTTTTCATCGATCACATAGCATTTTCTCCTTCATTTAATAAACAAAATAGTTCTTTGGTGCGTTTAGCTACGAATCTTTGGGGACGAAGTTATTTTTTCGGTAGCTTCGATACTGAAACTAATTCTTTATAGACTGATTTTAAGTGATTCTCAGCGGTTAATAATAATAACCTGAAATCTAAAAAATAAATTTGAAAATTTAAAAAAAATTTTAATTTGACTTTTGTAACATCACAAATATTAAGATCCCCGGGCCCCCCTGTCACATTTGTCACAAATCTGAGATGGCCTCACCCCCTTACTGTGTGACGTAATTTATGGAAAGCCCCCAATATGATAATTAGATATTTTATCACATTTTTGATCCGGAAGCTCTGAAGTTAAAAATAACAAAATCTTATCCATTCTTTATTTTGGAAATACAAACATTTTAGTACCAGAAGGAACTTTCTATGACTTTTAGTTCTTAAGTTAACATGGGTATCGCAATCAAAACACACAGACAGAAAAATAAACAGTGCCTGGAAAGATCGACATTTCTAAACACGATAAGCAAAAGCTCAAAAATATACATATATGTGTCAGAATATTTATGTTTCAATAGTGGAGAATTAATTAGATTTTTAACTCGCAAAATCAAACAGTTTTTTCTTTTTACTTTCATTTTAATAAATTAATAAATTTAAATAAATGATTATTATCTTACGGTCTACTAATGTTTATTGCAATTAATTATATACTTAGTACAATTAAATAAGTAATTGAATTTATTTTAAATTAATTAAGTTTTAGTATATAATTTATTTATTTTAATTTTTATTACTAGAGCTGTTTTAAATGAAGAGCGAACCAAGTTTTGAGAAAAATTTCACTTTTTCCTCCGCCTTCTACTGAAGCATTTATGAACAATTTGCTATTTTTACTCACTTACTTGAATGTTTTGTACTGCACTAAAAATTGAATTCTAAACATCATTAATTATTTCGAACAAGGAGTTTTTTGACTTTTGAAACTTTGTGAAACACCACTATAACCCGTCAAAAAACTCCTGTGTTTAATATGTTTCACTATAAACCAGGGGTCGGCAACCTTTTTCGAACGGCAGGCCATTTTCAAAATAAATTTTTTAATGCGGGCCGCACATTTAAATGTAACTTAATTAGTGCTTTTATATCATAAACGAGTATAAATATTATTAAAAATAAATATAGAAAAAATATATTTTTTATTGACATGCTATAATAACAATAATGTCAAACTGCAAATCAATTAACTCTAGTTGTAAATTCTCTTGTGGTTTTAGAATATCAAATTTTAAAGGATTTTCAAATATTAATATGTCCATTTCTTTTGCATAAAAATCTTGAAACCGATGACGAAAATTATCATCCAAGTACTTTTAGTGACTCAATAAAATTATTCGAAGGACACTGTTTGTCATTTTTGGTTAAAAACGATTGCAAAGTAGGAAAATGACAATAATTATTCTTTTCAAGTTGAGAAATAAACAATTTTATTTTAAGCTGGAAACTTTTGATTTCTGTAAATAGCTCGTTGATTAACTTTCCTTTGCCTTGTAGTGTTATATTTAATTTATTGAGGTAAGTTGTAATGTCCACAAGAAAACGGTCTAAGTTTGTTGATTATATTGGTGCTTTGGCGGGCCGCGCCAAAAGTTGCAAAGGGCCGCATGCTGCCCGCGGACCGCAGGTTGCCGACCCCTGCTATAAACCAACACCGCTTTCCCTAAATGTTATCATTATTTCGTGTCTATTGTCAGTCATAATTTAAGGCCTCCGCCTGTTATTATGGATAGTTGAGGGTGGCGAATTGAATGCCAACGGTTTCAATAGCAGTGAATTTTGTCGATCTTCTGAAGCAGATATTTGCTATTTATCGAAGCTGGTGAAGCTCAGGGAATGTAAACAGTGTCATCGAGAGGATAAGGGATAAGTGCATTCAGTTCGATGTTTGCCGCCGCTATTTGGAGAGGCCTGTCGCCAAGTCTACAGCGAGTATTTTTTACTAAATTGCAAGACTCAATTGGAGTCAAATATTTATTTTTCCGAAAAGGAATATGTTTTTTAGTCATTAGAAGAAAAAAAATCGATAAAAATATATTTTATATCTTATCTTATACCTACGATTAAATAAAGTGGTTGATTAAATAAACTATAATTAAAAACAAAAAAGTACCGAATTAAGGTAAGCTTGATTTTCCAGGTACTCTTATTTATTTTAAAATCTACAATACTCTGAAGAGAATACATACGCCAAATTTATTGTTTCTAAGTGTCCAGTGGTTCGGGCAATCCGTGGATGAATGAATGAAACCTTCTTCTTTTATATACATATATAAAGATATATGTATACAGTATACTATAGTATATATATATTATAGATTAGATAGATAGAATCAGTTTCTCGAAAATGCCACTAACGAATGAAATCACGAATCACGAATTTAGTGTTTTTTGGTTGACAAATCGGTCTGTCAGAGTCGCTGTTCAGGTCACTTTAATTTGATAAGTTTTTTCATAATAAAAAATAAATCTCAAAAATCAATTTTTTACTAAGTATCTGATGAAATTTCGGAGGTCAGATTTAAGTTTTATACCAAACATGGTGTAAATAAATTCTATTAAGTTTATTCACCTCCTTTTTAACCGACTTCAAAAAATGAGGAGGTTCTCTATTCGACTGATTTTTTTTTTTTTTTTTTTTTTTTTTGTGCCTATGTTACCTCATATCTCCGCCAATTGTCAACCGATTTTGAAATTTTTTTTTTGCATTGGGTCCAGTCTAGCTTCCGATTGGTCCCATTTTTTCTCGTTTTTTTTCATAGGTATTAGACCTTTTTTATTAGATTTGTTTAGACCTAACCTCTTTGTTTATGAACCAATTTCGATGGTTAATTTTTTATCCGAAAGGGGGTGTTTTAGGGATGGTGTCATATTAATTTGGTCAAGTTGTGATGGTATGATCACTATTAATAACATCACTAATAAGAGAAAAATAAAAATAATTTTTAAGAAAAAAATAAAAACCGACTTCAAAAAATTAAATGCAACATATAAAATACACTAAAAGGTATAAAATAATTATTATCTTATTTAGTTACAACTAAACGACGAAATATTAACATGAAATTACTTTTTGAAGTTGGTGCCAAACATATACCTTTTATGAATCGCACTCGACGGATCTTACTTAGTACGTTTGGCGGGTACGCTCGCTTATAGGTATAGTTTGTTTGGCACCGACTTCAAAAAGTAATTTCATGTTAATATTTCGTCGTTTAGTTGTAACTAAATAAGATAATAATTATTTTATACCTTTTAGTGTATTTTATATGTTGCATTTAGTTTTTTGAAGTCGGTTTTTATTTTTTTCTTAAAAATTATTTTTATACATATCGACATATGGAGAGCTATTTGATTCTATCTAATCCTAGTAATTTTAAAAAACCTATCCAGAAACGCCATACACTTAATATAATGTTAATTTAAGCCGAAACAACCTTTCTATCCAAAACAATAATATTTGCATACTTTAGATCAAACTTCTCAATATGCTTGCTTGTCTATCAGCTATATTAGCTTACCATCGATAAGTGTGTAACCACTTAAGGGTAGAGGTAAAAATGGTCGCAATTTAATCTAACTTAACCAAGAGGATACCAGCACTTTTGAATGCAATTTTTTAAGATAACTTTAATCAAATTATCATCCTATTTTGAAATTTGATAAGTACGGAATGTTCCTTCTAAAAAGAAAAAAAAGTATAGCGTAGACCGAGGGGTGATCCGCGATTGGAAGTAGGTGTACACCTCTTTGGAAGTATTTTGGAAGTACTTGGAAATATTTGGAAGTACAAGTGGAAGTAGGTGTAGAGCATATTAGGTCGCGGTTCACCCCTCGGCGTGGACGAATTCCTCGATTTAGATTCTGCGTACACAATTTTTAACTCCTATACTTGTTTACACACGAAACACATAGGAAAATTAAAATTGATTTACTTACTTTACTTTAATTATAGATTGTTTTTATTAATATATTGAATATTTATACTAATTTATAAAATATTCAAATATTCCAGAATCTCATAGGAAAAAACTACTACTAGCCGAAAGATGAGAATATGATGTTAATAAAAAATAAAAAAAAATCCCCCAAAGCTTTGTAAGTAAAATTGTAGATGACAGGCTTGTGGAAACGGGTTCGGTTCCTAATCCATCAATCAATTTCAAAAGTGGTGTCAAGTGAGCCCAAAGGACAAAAGTCGACTAGGGCATGAGACTGACCTCTAAATAGTTTGATGTTCGTTTCATATGAGTTGAACTCTACCTTTTAAACTCCTCCAAATGTGTTACTTTTATTAACAGCTGGGCTTATCTCTTATAATACTTGTATTTGACTCATATTTGTATTTTTGTATTTGGTATTTCAAAATATATTTAAATTTACTTAGAAAAATGTTTTTTTGATCTCGGATATTAGTCCATTTAGTCATATCATATGGAAAACTTTTTTTATAGGCATGCGTTTATGTATGTGTATGTATTGTCTCAGATTATAGTCGATAACATTTTTTACTGATCGGTAAGCCCTTTTTGAGTTTCCTCAGCAACTCTACACTCTTGGCCATCCACTTAAAATACATTATTTTTAATCTTTCCTAAATATTGCTTACTAAATTCTTAAATTGGAAATACTTTTTGCTTCAAAGAGTTTTCTTCGTAACTCTAAATTTTTTTATTAATTGGTGCTAATTAGTAGGTTTAATATGTTCTTCATTGGGTATCTACCACCATTATTTTTATTGAAATTAGAAGATGGGAGCTGATTAGGCGTGTCGCAAAAAATACTTTTCAAAATTGGCGCACTTATAGGTAGGTATTATATGTTCTTTACTTCTGGACATATAAACTTAATAAATCCTATGGAAATTGATCCAAGGAGCACGATTAGGCTTGTTTCAAAAACATGAACAGGCCCAGATCTCAGCAATGGTAAACCAGAGAGCAATGATAATCTAGATGTCGCCTAGAAGCAATACATTGAGGCTTTGTTTCGATTTGGTTTACCGAAAGAAATTTTTACTTCAGGAGTTTTTAGGTTTTTCAATTATTTTCTCATGAACTAATTATTCAATGTAAGTGATAATTGTGTGCTCAACTGACCATATATTTATAAATAACAAGCCAAGAAACAAAGCAAGTATTGTAGTCGTTCTTGAAAAAAGTCATTTTTTGTTTATTTTGTATTTTCGAAATATCTCAAAATCGGCTAAAAGTATTATGATAGAAAAAAAAATAAAGCGAATTCACTCTACAATAAAACTTAGGGAATATCGAAAAATTTATAACTTAAAATATATTTTAATTATTTTGCCAAAATGTCTCTTAGTTGACTAGTATATAATCTAGCTCGAAAACCAATGAAGGTATCCAAACGAAATTCTATAATTAATTATGTAATATTGAGAGGTGATTAAATTTAAAAGTGAAATAAATTTTAAGGAGTTAGGTGTTGATTCTAGGTGAAACATTTTAATATAATAATAAAACTTGAGCAAGATGCGAGGTAGGTTTCACAATTTTGTCAAGTTTTATTATTATTTGATAGAGATTTTCTTTAGGAGACGGACTGGTATAAATATGCAATTGGATGTTGATGAAAGCAGTCCACGGTGAGTAGTAAAAAATAAGACTATAGGGTTTTATTATTTTACACGTTAAACCGACGTTTCGGAGATTTATTCTCTCCTTCTTCAGGGTAACAAACAAGTAATTATGTTTTTGAACTACTTTCATTGACTTTTTGTTACCCTGAAGAAGGAGAGAATAAATCTCCGAAACGTCGGTTTAACAAATAAATGTAAAATAATAAAACCTCTATAGTCTTATTTTTTACTACCACCGTGGACTGCTTTCATCAACATCCAATTGTTTATTATTATATTAAGTTGAAATAGTAAAAAAATTAGGAGAAGATAGTTTAAAACATGTAGACAATTCGTCTGATTCAGACCATATATTTTTCTCATTTACAGTATTTATAAATTATTATAAATTTAATTTATTTATTTAATTTTTATTATACAGGGTGAAAAGTGTATGGTAAAGTCATGAAATGACAACAACATTATTTTATGATTAAATTTACATTTTATATTTCAAATACATGAAGGGCTCTACTTGTACGAGTATAAAAAAAATTAGAGGAAAACGCTCGCAGCAAATTGTAGGTACATTTGGTGGGGAAGGAGAGTGAGCTTGGGAGCTCTCTCTTGTAATAAATTTTATAATAAATTATACACAGTTTATTTATTGAAACATGTGTTTGTTTATAACTTTTCCATGAGAACCGGTGAAAATATAAAAACAAATTAAATATCGATGATGAAGGTTCACAACCTCCTATGTCAAAATAGCCAAGTTTACAATAGGGCATTAAAACTATATTTTAAAACAATCGAATTTACAAAATTTTTAAAAATTTCCAAAAAAAAAATTTTGTCGAAAAACGAAAAAATGGCTTGTGAAAAAATTTCTGATTTTGACAAAAAATTTGAAATATCCAAATTATAGAAATTTATTATTTATTTATTTGGTATCAGACGGTCCTAGAGAATTGAAAAAATATATTTTATTTGAAATATTTAGACTTTTTTTTTTTGTTTTTAAAATATTTAAACCTCTCTATCTCCGTAAATAATGGTCTGAAAGCCTTAAAACAATCGAATTTATAAATTTTTAAAAAACTTCCGAATTTTTTTTTTAATCTTTAAATCTATCTCCGTAAATAATGGTCTGAGAGTCTTAAATAGTTTTTACAAATCATTTGACATACAAAGTAGTGATACGATAATTACGATCTACCGCTCAATTGATAAAATAACGACATAGGAGTTTAAGTACTTAAAAAATTTCATTAGGCATTTTAATTTATAGAAAATAATTGAAAAACTGCAAAAATTGACATATGAAGTTGGGAACCTTCACCATCGATATATTTTCTGCACTTTTGAACAGAAAGTTGTGATGCTAGAAACCTCAAAATTTAATCACTTCTATAATAATTGTTTAATACAAACATTCGAGATATAATTTTGGAAGTCATTCTGTTCTTTTGAGTTATCTCCGATATCGGAATCTAAACACAATATTTCACATACAAAAAGAATTCGAAGTTGAAAATGAGTTTTAGAATTCTTTCAACGAAAAAAGGCAAAAGATGTTTCCATTTAATTTAATACTTGTTTGCCTGTCCTTCTAGCGTACTGAGTGATTATCTATCTATCTATATAAAATGGAAAAGTATGTATGTTTGTATGATCCAAACGATCTGATTGGCCAGTGCATAGACAATGGCAAAGCGTTAAATTATTATAACGATTCTGATTGGTCAGATATCGATCGTATTTAGCCAATACATATTAAAAAAATCTGTCTGTCTCGAGAGAAGGCGGCTAGTAATATACATATAAAAAAAGTTTATTTTGAATCGGATCAAAATACTATTATAATCTCGCTTAGCAGGTAGATACATGTGTTTATGATATCAAACTTTTACAATTGAATGGCACGCTTTTGTTATCGTTTGGTTTTATTATTCTAAAGACTATTTATAGTAATGTATAAAATATTCAAATGTTTCAATATCTTATTGCGATAAACATAAGGGATTTATTGTACTCTATTACTTTTATGGTAAATATACATGTGCATGTTTTAATGTTTTGCCTGCGTCCACCGTTCTATTCCACTTATCAAAATACTGCCTGAAATTCGCCTTCTCTTCCAGGACTCAACTGGTAATCGTCTCACGAGACTGTTTAATTCAATCGTTTAACAAAACAGATAGATTTCATGTCAATTTAAATGATATCTTAAAAAGATGTTAATGTAAACTAAACTGCCAATTCGAATTTATTCACATGTTTTTCTTTCTTCCGGAAATAAATTATTTTCTTTACTTTGGTTTTCTTCAGACATAAATCAGATTTGCTTGAACGCTACTCTGGCTGAGAGAAATCTTCGAATAATTTCATGCGAAATTATCAAGGTGATGTCAAAGTTAGATTTGTGGAAAATATTTTGAAGAAGAGAAGAGATGTATAAGACTAACTTTTACACCTTGAGAAATCTTTGTTGAGAGGGCAACTTATGAGAATATGCCGATCAGACATCTCTTCTCCACTGGTCACTCTGGCAAGCGCCCATGGCCCCGCGACCCAGGGGCCCCCTATTACATACTAGGGCCTAATTTATTTTAATATCGATGCTAGCAGAACATTTTGTAATTCTTTTAGAGGTGCCCCATTATCATAAAGTGCCCCCTCCTGCGTAAATAAATAATATATAATAGTGCGGCATAGAGAAATGTTTTATTGAAAAAAGGCTCCGCGACTCGTAAAAGTTTGGGAAGCCTTGACGTATGCGGTATCGAACCTTCTCGAAATGCGTCCTGATTCGCACTTTGCTGACTTTTAATATATTCTTTTTGTCCAAAATTTAGATTTAGAGATAGATTAGAGGGTGAATTGATTGGTAACGATGTTCAAAGGGCATGAAATTTGGCGCATCTTTTGTCTTTCGAGAGAGCGGAAATATACAAATCATTGATTAGGTTTATCCTAGCAAATAAGATCAAGCTATAGCGCAATTGACAACTACAGTTATTATACCTAATTTATATTTTGGCTGTGAAAATTTTATTATTTGTGACATTTTTTTCATTATTTATTTATTAATTTATTGTTCTATTTATTTATTTATTATTTATTTATTAATTTATTGTTTTATTTATTTATTATTTTTTCATTGTCTGTGATACTATTTGATTGTTTATAAACTCATGGTAGACTGGCTACAATGGAATTCATTCCGAGGCCATTAGGAGGAGAGAAAAATATATATATATTCTTTATTCTCAATTATGATCTTTGCGATTAAAAACATCCCCCAATTATTAAACCAATTCAACCATCGTGCTTCTATATTAGGGGGAATTTATTTATTTGCAATAATCCGTTTCCATTGTGTTGTGTAAAACCCCTCCTCTATAATTGAACTTAATTCACAAGTGCGACTATCGTAAATTAATTAATTATTTAATAATCTGAGTAATGGTACATTGGTTTCGCATTTACATTCTATTTAGAGGGCTATATTCTATTATTATGAATGGTGTGTTTTAAAATTATCAAATGATTACTTCAAATAACCCGAAAAGTTAAAATTTAATTTTGAGAAGCAAAATAGACCAACAAGTGTTGAGGACCAGGATTAACGTTACACTAGTGAATGAATTGAATGAATTTACAAAAACAAAACACCCCTTCGCAATCGTTTCGGAAATAATTCAAATCAACACATTAATCATTTCGTTTATCTTTAAAGATGTCTTCTAGAAAGTGAAATTTTCTTCTGTGATTGATTCAAGAACCAGGACTTCGAATAATTTCAAACCTAAAAGTCATTATTTAGGGTTCTGTTCAAAAGTAACTTCGAACCCTATTATAGTGCCTCTACAATATCTGCCTGTCCATCTGTCACACCATTGTATTTCGTAAACTAAATTTATTATTCAAGCTTGAAATTTACAACTATGCAGTGGGTAATATGTATTTTGGATTTTGGTTTGTGATTGAAAATGGTGGTGGGTGTTTCTCAGGGTTTTCTCTCTTAGTGCTTTCTTTCTGAAATTGATTGAATTTAAAAATAATCTACGTTACTGAATGCAAGTTAAAAGGTGAATAAAAAAATGCAAATAAAACAAAAGGAGGGATATGTAAGTTTTCAATAATAGTAAGTTTTTGTTTTGAGAATTGTTAAATTTATTTATGTGAATTTATTATTTTTTGCTTTGAGAATCAATAATTGAATTGAACAGTATCAAATGGGTTTATTAAGAATATATATATATATGACGATATTACACGCCTCGTGGACCAAAGGTATCGTATTATCCGTCATTCCGTCAGCTGGACCCCGCTTATAATTCAGGCACCTATCTTGGGATTTCCACATGCGCCTGTATGGAATTATAGGCGTCTGGCAGATTCGGCACGATGAAGTCCCAATTATTCCGTTCGCTTTCTTCCTGGTAGCGAGTTAGCTCCAATTAATATATGCGTTGAGAAGTATGGAAAAAGTGATGATTTTTGCGAGCTTTGAGTGACGAGTGTATAATATCAAAATGTAGTATGTATGCCTCTCTCTCTCTATAAATCAAGTTAGATGTTTTTCTTCTATTCTCAAGTTCGAGAAGCTCTCTGTAAGAGTCCAGAGTTGAGAAGCGCTCTGTCAAAGGCCAGAGTCGAGAAGCGCTCTGTAAGAGTCCAGAGTTTATAATGTTTTGCGTTGTTTTAGTCTCGTCACAAAATCTCTACTTCTCCATCGACTGCTCAATTTCAAGTATTCAATTCTTTTTACTTTATCCAATGCGAAGCATGGGAGAAAGTATTGGAATCCTCTCGCGGCAAGCGCGACTTCAAAGGGCCCTCAGGTAAAGACTACGGAACCCATAGACTCAATTAAGGTCACAAATTGAAGTATTCAATGAGATTGAATTTTAGCACGTGACGGTTTTGCCAAAAATTACCTGGAATCTCGTCGAGGGGCCAAAAAGTGCCATTTTTTTTGGAAGTGCGTGGGGATGGATGTGTGTTATCGTTTTTTTCGTCCACGATTTTTCGTCCACGATTTTTTCCACACTTTGCGCTGATTGAAATGAAATTGAAAACCTACCATTAGTTTAACAAAATGAAGCGCTGATTAGTTTTTGGTACATATCGGCCCACAAACATTAGTACTTTATTTCAGTACTTTTTTAGTTTTTTCTAAATATCTTGAAAATGACTTAACCAATTTTGATGAAATTTAAGATCCTAATTAAGTACCTTGGGGACCACAAAAACGGTTAAATAAAGTTTTTAGTAAAATTATATTTTAAAGTACTTTACTCTAGAGTAAGATGGTACTTTTTTTAATTTTTTAAATTCTTTAAAATTTATTCATTTGAAAGTTTTAATATAGCTCATTTAGCCTTGCTTAAGTAAGAATGGATAGGCTTCTCTCTGTGAAATGCTAAAAATTTGGGAGGAATTTTTATGAGTAACCATAGCAACTGCGTTGTTTTCTTATAGTTTACCTTTGCTGAAGACAGAGAAATCGATTTTAAACCAAAAATAGCGATTGATTCTCATCTAGTACTTGAGGAATAACCATTCTATATTGGATTTTTGACGTTTCGGTTTTTATTGATAACCATTGCTGAAGACATAGAGGAATCGAGTTAAAATCAAAAATAGCGATTGATTCTCATCTAGTATTTGAGTAATAACCATTTTATATTGGATTTTTGACGTTTCGGTTTTTATTGGTAACCATTGCTGAAAACAAAGAGGAATCGATTTAAAATCAAAAATAGGGATTGATTCTCATCTAGTACTTGAGGAATAACCATTCTATATTGGATTTTTGAAGTTTCGGTTTTTATTGGTGAAGACATGGAGGAATCGACTTAAAATCAAAAATAACGATTGATTCTCATCTATTACTTGAGGAATAATAATTCTACATTAGATTTTTGACCCTTCGATTATTATTGGTAACCATTGTTGAAGACATGGAGGAATCGGCTTAAAATCAAAAATAACGATCATTTCTTATCTAATACTAGAGGAATAACCATTTTTGATGTTTTGACTATTAATGGCAGCCTCTACTGAAAACGTGGAAGAATCGACTTAAAATCAAAAAGACTAAATTCTTTTTTGGTAAACAACTCAAGCTTGAGTTGTTTGCCATAAATGAATTTAGTCTTTTTGATTTTAAGTCGATTCTTCCACGTTATCAGTAGAGGATGCCATTAATAGTCAAAGCATCAAAAATGGAATGAAATAAGGTTATTCCTCTAGTATTAGATAAGAATCGATCGTTATTTTTGATTTTAAGTCGATTCCTCCATGGCTTCAGCAATGGTTACCAATAATAACCGAAATGTCAAAAATCCAATGTAGAATTGTTATTCCTCGACTGTTAAATGAGAATCGATCATTATTTTTGAATTAAAGTCAACATGAACTGCAAATTGCAAGTGATATCTGATTTATATAAAGGAATAAACATATTAATATTTCAAATGAATTTGGATAAAGTTTAGCAACGATCCGTTGCAGTTTATTTAAATCAAAATTATAAATTGTATTGTTTTTCCACTGAAATTCAAACGGATTATTTAATAACTCTCTAAGATTCATTCAAACATGCAGTAATTCTCTCTTTCTATTTAAATTTAAATGTGAAGTTAATTTTATTATGAAATTTGTTGAGTAATTTATATATTTAGATCTACTTATTTTAAAAGAATTTCTTATCGGATTTATTTATTTAATAAAATATATTGATGTGAAAATTTTAATAAAATCTAAAAAATGAAATATAAAAATATTATTTTAACCCTTATTCTCCAATTCGTCTCCTTTTGCATTTCATTATACAATATACCGATGGGTATATTGTAACTACGAGTATATGTATAATATTTATTTTCTCCTAAATCAAAAATTACTTAATATTTTTAGAAGATTAATATTTTATGAAGATTGGAAAATAAAAATAAATAAAAATATTTTTTATCATGAGGTGTAAGATATCCCTGCAAAGATTTCTTTAAGTTTCGCCAAAGAGTTTGTTCACATAACTTCACGGAACTGAAACCTCTCCCGGTCTCAATATTTCCCCGAACCTTAATACCATATAACCGCAAAACCTTCAAAACCAGGGCGCACAAACACCTACGCCTCTACCCTTTCACTTGATAAATTTTCCCTTCTCTTCTGTAATGCAAGGGTCTTTCGAGATCCATAGGGGCTGCCCGTTCTTGCATTCGATTGCATTAAAAAAAGAAGAAGAATTAGGCTGAATTGTTTTTAAATTTTATTCCATTTTAAAATGACCGTGTGAGCGAGCTCATTTTTAGGTTAATATTGTATCAATATCGGCGTTTAGAACTAGCTTAACTTAATATTATTAAAAACAATTCTCAAATTCTTTGATTCTCTCTTTATCAAAGTCACAAATTTACATACAAAAAATCTTTCAAGTAAATGTCAACTTTCGGTTTTCAGATTTCAAGCAAAAGTTTACTGTATTTCTTCTAGCCTATATCGAGCTTAAGTTTAGAATTTCGTAGCTCTGAGATTTATGATTGCGATACACAGGGGGTACATTAGTTACGTAAACATCAACTTCCGGTACTTCTATTTTAGCCAAATTCTTTTGGTACTTCTTGTAGCCTCTACATAGCTTAAGTTTCAAATTTCAAGGCTCTGCGACTTACCGAAAGCGAGATATAAACGATTAAAATATTTATTTTACGACATGACTAATTTACACACCTTCATTTATTTCAATAGGATTAAAATCTATACACAACTAATAACTCATGAGACTTGATAGGTAAACCAATTTTTAGCGAAATCGTTAGAGCCGTTTTCGAGAACCCGATTGTATATATATAATGGGTGTTTTTTTTAGAGGTATAGAACTTCGAATTGAAATAAAACACAAGAAAATCGTTTTAATGTCCATCAATTTGGCTTTATTGGAAGGATAATTTTATGCCATTAATGTTTAAATATGATTTCGGGCATGTGGCCGCCGCGGCTGGCTCGAATAAATCCAATTCTACAGGTCCAATTTTCAACCACTTTTTCGAGCATATGGGGCCGTATGTTGGCAATAACGCCACGAATGTTGGCTTCCAAGTCCCCTAACGTTTCTGGTTTGTTGGCGTAGACGAGCGACTTCACATATCCCCAAAGAAAATAATCCAATGGTGTCAAATCACACGATCTTGGTGGCCAATTGACAGGTCCATTCCGCGAAATTATGCGCTCATCGAATGTTTCCTTCAATAAATCGATTGTGACGTGCGCTGTGTGGCATGTAGCGCCGTCTTGTTGGAACCACAACTCATCCACATTCATGCCATCCAATTCGGGAACAAAATAGTCGGTTATCATGGCTCTATACCGGTCTCCATTAACGGTAACTGACTCTCCAGCATTATTTCGGAAGAAGTATGGCCCAATGACTCCACCAGCCCATAGAGCACACCAAACAGTCAGTTTTTGTGGATGTAATGGCGTCTCAAGGGTCTCATGTGGATTCTCTTCACTCCAAATGCGGCAATTTTGCTTGTGCGTTATTGCCAACATACGGCCCCATATGCTCGAAAAAGTGGTTGAAAATTGGACCTGTAGAATTGGATTTATTCGAGCCAGCCGCGGCGGCCACATGCCCGAAATCATATTTAAACATTAATGGCATAAAATTATCCTTCCAATAAAGCCAAATTGATGGACATTAAAACGATTTTCTTGTGTTTTATTTCAATTCGAAGTTCTATACCTCTAAAAAACACCCGGTACTAGTACAAGAATTGCTCAAGATGAAGGAGGAGGTATCAACCAAAGATGGAATCACTGGGTTCAATAAAACACATTTAATAAGACGTTTATCCTGAATTTTATTTGGCCATATTCAGTCAATTAGGAGTGAAGATGGCCAAATAAAATTCAGGCCGAAACGTCATATTAAAGGTGTTTTATTGAACCCAGTGTTTGCATCTTTGGCTGATATCTCCTCCTTCATCTAGTACAGTTTCATCACAGCCACGAACTCTAACAGAAAGAATTGCTCATTTAATAATATAAGATTTTTTAATCCTCCACACTTTTTTCTATATTTTTTCTATTTTGAAAAGGGCTCGAACGATTTTCATGAAATTCACACACGGCTTATCGTCTTTGGGTTGACAATTCGATCTGTCACGGTTCTGCTAAATTATTTTTGTTGGGTTTTTTGTTAATTGAAATATTTATTTAAACGAGCAAAAATTGTATATTTACGGTATTTATTTATATACTTATATATATTTGTATTTTTTTTTAATTTGAAAATGGCTCTTTTTCAAAATTTAACCCGTGAACCCAAATGAGAATTTTTTTATTTGGGGACCTTACACACAAAAGGCTTGGTATCTTGCTGAATGTCAACCCAACCAACCAATATGCGTGGAGGGCTACAAATTTTAATCCTCCACCTGGATTCGCGGTGTTCTGGGGGGGTGATGAGGGTTAAGGGAAGAGGAGAAAGTCAAGAGTACATGTATAAGGTTGGTGGAGTGAATGGTAATCTGAGGTGGATCTAGGGGGAAGGATAGGGTTAAGTAGGATGGGTGGGGATTAGAGGAGGCTAGAAAGAGACCCGCTGGCGAGGCGCTCCCTCTAATCCCCATCCCATTAACCCCTATCCTTCCCTCTAGATCCCACCTCAGATCATCATTCATTCCGCCAACCCTATACATGTACTCTTGACTCTCTCCTCTTCCCCTAAGTCTCATCACCCTCAGAACCCCGCGAATCCGGGTGGAGGATTAAAATTTGTAGACTTCCCATTAAAAAGTACATATATCAATAGAAAAATGTCGATGTGCCGTGCGTCCAGGGGGTGTGAGTGGGGGTGAGTGTCTGGGGGGTGGGGTACACGGGGATGAGGTGGGGATCCCGGCGTGTTGGGGAGAGGGTCGGTGGGGTAGATGAGACGTAGGTCCAGTGGGCGCGGCCCTTTGCCTAGAAAAAGGCCCGCCAGAAGTTGGGCCCCAAGGAGTGAAGCCTCAAGGCCAGCAAGAGGCCTGCCAAAGTCAGGCTTCCCAGCTGGTATATTATAATATGTATGTTTATTTGCATCAAGCAGATGACCACCTCTTTGTTTCTCTTCATGATTCATCAGCTCTGCTACTCTAGACAAAACAAAAACTTTTCAATTATAGTTTTATAGTATGTTATATTTTTTTTAAATAGTTATATACTGTCGCAAACTTTTTTGAAGCCCTTTTTGTTGCCAACAGTTTTTCAAATATAGTTTTAATATATATTTAACACTATTACATTGTATGAACCAATAAAGGGCCTTGATTGAACCTGATTTAAGCCGACTTTGTTCTGTTCCCTGACAAGTAAATGTAATCAAATATAACTTATAAAATCAAAGAAAAAATAGACAGGTGATAGATTTATTCAAAGAATAAATTCCGAGATTATCTCTCATACTACAACAAATTTCTCTCTTTATAAGATTTGTAAGGGAATTATACCATAAATCACAAAAAGTAGATTTGATGTTCAGCGCCTGGTGATGCAGCAACTGCAATAAGCATTCTGTTGGTATGCATAATGCATACCCTACCACCAGTCAGGCGCTGCTGAATCTTTCTATTCAGAATTGAATAATAAATATCTATCTAATAGCGACCACCTTTATTGTTTAAACTTTTTTTTCCAAGAAAACCTATTTTATCTTTAAAAAACTTATTGAGTCTGTGCCTTTTTAATATGTCAAATTTCCCTATAATTTTATTTAGAATAGTTATATTTTAATATGGAAAAAATTGAAATTTAAAAAATTAAACAGAAATTAAAAAAAAAAGAAAAAATTAATAATTTAGAATTAAAACAAAGATCTGAGTGTCTATTTTAAGAAAAAAAGATGGAATTTTTTCAAAAAATCAACTCAGCGGCGGAACCATATACCATATTTATATATTAAGAATTCTCTTTTTTTAATTGAGAATATTGAGATGTAATTGTAGGAAGTTGAACAAAGAAAATTAAATTGAAAACAGAGTTTTCTCATTCAATATGCCGGACGTTTCGTCACATTATTTATTACTTCTTCAGAGGCTGAAATAATGAGACAAAGACAGTCAAACATTGAATCATGACAAAAATCACTAAATACTTCTTAATAAAGAATAGATTGATTTTACCTTATTGTACAACTCAATTGCCTGATGTCCCCGTTAATTTAGAATCTGATTAGGATTATTCATATTTCATTATAATTTCGTACTAAACAATATATCCAATCAGTGCGTTTTTAATTAATTCGCTATAACCGGGAATTAATTAATTTTATAATCAAGGGGCATCATTTATTAAATATTTTATTACTTTTATCTACCCATATTTAAGTTATTACTTTTATATAGGTACCTATAGGAAATGATTATTTTATTACACACATAAATCAAATAATATCTAGTATTGAATTGTACCACGAATTCGAGTTTTTCCTCAATGCCTGAATTATTTAAAGAAATTACACACAATATTTTATACCATGGAAATTATCCATTAATATAGCGATTTGGCAAAGCTAAAGTTGCCTTCAAACCAACCCCGCAACGAGCAAAGCGAGCACGATTCGCTTGAGATTTTAAGTACTCCTAAGTATAATGATAACTATACGGCCAGGTGGTATGGACTCAGCTTAATGCCTCAACATTGGAACAAGTTTTGAGCTCCAAAGAGAGTAAATATACTTCCAAAGGATCATTTTCGAGGTCCTTGAGAAAGATCCACGAGAGCTACAGTTTGAGAAACTCTGTCTTTGAACATCAGCCTGACTGCTAAAGCTTCACCTGAGCGACTTAATGAAATTCTCAGTCAAAGGACGTATTGAAGTGAAAAGGAAGTTTGGCACACGGACGATCCCTTCTGACATGAATAAAACATATTATATTTAATAAGATCTTCGATTTAAATTTTTTTGTGTAAATTCTTTTGTTTATTTAACATAAAAAACTTTTATTAATTTATTTTTTTGGCTTTTCGGCCCTTCTAGCCATCAGTCAATTTACGATACTATTATTAAATTATGTCTTCTATGTAGGAATCAGATTTTTAGCCGATAAAAAACTTTTATTGTTTGACCGAAGCAACTCAATTTTTTTCTTCATCATAGAACATTAAGTTAGAATCATTTTTGAAGTTGATCTCAAAAGCCAAGTGCATAGTGCGGAGCCTTTATAACTTTTCGCAAATATTTTTTATTCCTATTTTGTCAATTAATTTTCAGCACTTGATAATGACTGCACATTAAAACTCAAATATTATTAGAAAACTAAAATATGTTTTAATGATCATCATGCAAGAACTAATGAGATTGATTATCGTATCGAGAAAAGAAGAAGGAAGAATTTCAGGTGTTGGATTGAAGTTGAAGGTATTGTGGAGCCGAGTTTTCATCTATAGAAGGCTTTAGGTCGCAGGAAATTTCGAAAAAATGTATTATATTCAAATTATTTATAATTCATAGGGATAAACGAGTTGGAAAATGCTTTTGTTAGATTTATATCTAATTTGAATATGATAAATTTCCTTATTCGAAAAGATAGAAATATCAAAAAAAAAAAAAAAAAATCTTTTTGAATATCATCTTGGCTTCAACTGCACAATAAAATGTTTGAATAATCCACTTTTCACTTCTTATAAATATGAAACATTTTCTTTTTTATCAAAAAAAAAGTAAATATTTCCCTCGATAAAATAAAAAAAAAAACTCTATTCGTATCTATCCAATTTGTTTAAATATCTTTAAACAACAAACTTGTGTTTTTGTCAAGTTTCGAAAAGAAAAAAACATAAAAGGGAAACAATCAACTAGATACTGTCTCTTCTCTATCTTTTTCGCCTTGGCTACTATAGTATGTTATAACCGCAGCTTGGAGATAAACCGATGTTATTTGCAGACCGCCAGTCACTTTGCAATTGGCTCTATGTAAATCCAAACCAGATAAAAATACAATCTAGAATCAACAAAAGCGCCCTTCGAAGAACAAATGGCCATTGGCCTTTTTGCTCTTTTCACACCCCTTCATTCTTCTCACTCCCTCTGTCTTTCACTAATTCAAATGACACTTTAATAATAAAAAAACTTTATCAAAGAAATATAAAAAAATTATCCGAAAACACTTAAATCGGATTCTTTTATTTATGTGTGTAATTATCTCTCCGAAATCTAAGGGAACTTAAGCTTCTCCTTCACCCGAAACGGGTGTCGGCGCCTCTCCACATATACCTGTGCTGAGTGTGTTTAGTTGTTTTACACAGATATACGGGACCTACTTTTTAACACCGGTTCCGAACGGCTAATTTGGAGAGGTGACTAGGCAATTATACTCTTGGTAGATTGCCATTACTTTCCAAGAGGAGGTGACTGCAAATATCTATCTGCCGAGACTCGGTCTCGAACCAGCGATCTTCGAGTCAGCGACCCGACACTCTAGCCACTGACCCACAGTCACCTCGGAACTTAAACACACTCCGAATTTATACCAATCACCTAACCTTCTCATATATTTTTATAATATTTTTTTTTTACTTAAAGCTCAAATATAGAGCTGATTACAAATACAAAATAACAAATAAAAAAATTTAAATTAATTTTTACAATACAACATTAGCAGGCTGATACGCTATCTCCTCGGCCAACCCGACCCTACTGCTGATATTAAATTCTCGAAATATACCCGCACTTATCAAACTAAAAAACCAATGGAAATTCATAACTACATATAAGTAATGAAAATATCAAAATGATAAACATGTATTTTTTCTCTCTCAAAACGTATTGGTATATTACATTACATTTTCGTTAAATTATTGAGGAATATGTAGATATTTAAAAATTTATAATAAGAATTAAATTTTATTTTTTACAAATATAATATGTTAGACTCAAAGAACGAAAACGCTCATTGAGCGAAAAAACGGCCTCAACGTGTTTTGGCTAACTCAAAAAGATCACAATACGAACTTCTCATGATATTTGACCACAAACGCGTTGTAGTTCTTAAGAAAAGCCACAAGGTGTTCTGAACGTTAGCTGATGCAACCAAGATACGACTGACAGGTTTTAACTTGTCAAAAGCTCAGCATTGCAAACAGCAAAGTTTGTGTTAATTCTTGAATGCCATTTCCGAGTGGGAACATCTGTGCGCTAATCATGGCTAGTAAAATGAACATATTTTATGATAAATTAAGTGAGTAAATGAAGTCAAGTAGGTACCGATTGCAGTTTTTTACTGAGTGTCAAACAATACGAAACTTTATGAAACAAAACAGACTCATCTTCTTAAAAAACAAACAAACAAACAATCTCTATCTCGACAAAGCAGTATTCTCGTCTTAAACGATATGATATCTTAAAAACTGGTGACATAAATATTACAAACAAGCTTAAAAATACAAAAAAAAAATAGTCGTTAACAAAAAACTCATCTAGATTCAATTAAATAATGGTAGTTTTTTCATCCATGATCATACGTTAAAAATCAATTTGCTAATTTAGCCCTCGGCAAATATTTATGCTTCTCTAATATTAACAGAATTAAAAAACAAATAATTTAAAAAATTTATTGCAGTCCTCTAATCATGTAATCTACAATCCTCGAGATTCAGTTTCCAACGCTTCAGAGAGCTTGAAAAAATAATTCGCTCTTGTTGAAGCGCACTGATCAAATTTAGTACTGCATATATTAATGGATGATCTCAATTTTTTTTGTGAACTAATCAAAACCGCATATATGAAATCAAGGTATTCTAGTACAAGATTTTATTTTAGACCAAAACGGCGTAAATTCGCTCATTTTTATTTATCAAAATAGTTAAGTCTTTTTTAAGATAATCCAAAGCAAAGAAAAATGCTTTTTTCATACACGATCACATTTATTCTCCATACCCTTGATGCTAAAGTAAAAAATGCAAATAGAAGACTTTGAAAAGTAAAGATTTGCAAATATATGATACTTTTTCTGCTTAATTATGATATATTAGTTCCCCTTACTACGATTTAATAATCGTAAAGATAAACTTTATTTAAAGAATTTCTTCATGATTTTTGACTAAACGTTTAAAAAAATTATCCGAAATTATTCATTAGTTCGTGTTCTTTCATTTATGGCCGTAATTATCGATTATCTCCTCGGAAAAAGGGCGAGTTCGTTCAATTTAAAGAGCAATCTGAAGTCACGAGAGGACAAAAATTAAATTATAGACTGTCGAACAACTTGAACAACTTCGTTAAAATTTTATTTAATAAGTTGACCTGATTTTTCTTTTAGGAAATGTAATTACATCCATCCAAAAGGAAAGTGCTATCAGATATTGTTGCGCTATGCGGAGATTTCAACTTAATCAAACAAGTTTACACATTTACTTTAAGAAGAAAATTGGAAAGAAATTAAACGATGGGAGAAGATCCAGATTAAATTGTTGGTGCTCTTTAGAAAATCGAGTTCAAATAGCATTGGTTCTAAGATGAAGTAATGGAATTTTTATGGAATTCATGAAATCAATGAAAAGTTAATCATAGAGCTGACAAAATCAGCTAACATTTTTATAAAAAATTCAAAATTTTAACTTTAAAAACTTTGTCAAAATTAGAATTCACTGCGCTTTTTTAATTAATTTCAAAATATATAATACATTTTAACAGGAAATTTCGATATAATTAATTCTAAAATAATTTAATATAATAAATTTAATTAAAAACATTGATCGGGAAATACCAAATGATAATTCAAATAATTATTTGACTCCCGGGAACATCTACCTACGTCCGAATTTCCATTTCATCCAGTCTCTTGTTACATTCAATTTTCCGTGACACATATGCCCTAAGTGGATTATTATAAATAATGTTTGTCGCGTTGCCTTTGATTGAATGAATTTGAGCGATCGCAGGACTTAATAGGTATGCTTTAAATTAATATTATTTAATATTTGGAAATTCTTTATATTGTAATCTTTTCTTATAAATGTTCTGTGTATTAAGGTCCGAGTTCCTATTCGGGAAATACTACGCCGAATTAAAACACTTCGAGGGACCAATCTACATTAGCGCTCGCTATCAAGTCTTCAGGGATAGTTACCAAAAGGTTCCCTTCGCCTTCGAGGTCGCAAACTTGAGATTTGGCTACCCACACACTACAAACCTTTATCTTAAGAATCAATTAACAAACTTCTTCTTCAAATTTTTACTTGTTTCAATTTTAATAAATTCATTTAAATAAAATTGCTTTGTTTTTAACCTTTTTTTACCTGATAAACCTTTAACATTCATCTATCACTTAATAAAGTAAAGGGTGTGTAGTTTCACAGTGAATGAAATAAAACTCAAAGAGGTTTATACAAACTCAATATATTTCGGATTATTAGTCCATCATCAGGAGTTTACAAGTTAAAACTAAAAAAAAAATTCATCTATCACCTTTAAAAAATAATTAATTATTATTAAACAGTCCACTACTCATATCAAAAAACACAACTTAATAATTGAACTATTTACTTTATTTAATTTTAATAAATACATAGGCTTTTCAAGGGACTCCTTCATTATGAAGAATATCCCCGATCAGCTTCATTTACTGGCACTTCGAGAATCGAATTTAAATCTAACATTAGTTGGTTATCTTGATCAGCTAATTAATTAAATTCCCTTCCCGAACAGCTCCAAATCATAAGAATAATAAATAAGTATATTGTTTTAAAATGAGAATAAAAAACTCTTAATTAACGTCAATTAATGTATAAAGGTAATTGAGGTATCGAATCATTTATATTTATATACCTATCATAATTTTTTCACAAAAATTGTTAAATTATATTTAGAGTCATTTAGAATATAGAAATACACACACACAAAAAAGGTTAAACCATTAAGTTGGACATAAATGACAGTTCCCAAATGGGAATACTATAGAAAAAATGAAGGCAAAGAGTGGAAAAGAAACTTGGAATCTTTTTGTGAAAAAATAATAATTTATTAAATTAAATATTGGTTTATTACATCACAAATGTGCTAATATATAGTAATTTCATGTATTTGGCAGAAAAATAATTAAGTTTTATGAATTTCGAAAATTTTGAAATTCTTCTGAAACAGTTTTCATGGAGAGATAGCTATTTTACATTTTTCACAAGCCTTTTTTACATTTTTTTCCACAGGGCATTTCTCTTGGCTGCTGAAATGATCCAACAATATTAGGAATCTAACCTAATTTTATCCGTTGTTCTTTTCAACAATTTCTTAGAACGCTTTGCACTTCCTCCTGCTATATTTTGTCAATAATATTGGATTACAGGAATTATTTTACGGATTATAGTGGTAAAACTTAAAAAAAAATTAAATTTTTTTTTTTTTTTTAATTATATTTTGGATATTTTTTATTTATCTCTATACATATTTCGGGCTATGAACCCTTCATCAGGAGGCTTAACAAAAGACCGACTCCAAAATATAATAAAAAAAAAAAAAAAAAATTAATTTTTTTTTAAATTTTATTTCCTCTTTTGTGAAACACCACTATAATCCGTCAAATAATTCCTGTGTTTAATATGTTTCACTATAAACCAACACCGCTTTCCCTAAACGTTATTAATATTGGATTTATTGACTTCTAAGGGAAAGACTATCGAGATTTAGATTTTTCTATATATACCATAGTTGCCAGACATTTTGCATTGATGCGTCAATGCAGAAAATAAATATTAGCCACCATCATTTTTTGTAACGAAAGAATATTCTATAATAGAAATATTTTCATCCATTCTGTCCATTCCGTCCATAAATATTTTATATTTTGATATCAGATTTGGTTGTGACACATTATTTTTTTTCGTTTCAGCGTCAACAATAGGGTGATACAAGATGATAGATATACCTAACATTCACGGGCCGGATGTGGTTCCATATAGTTACAAATAAGTTCGAAATTCTTTCACATTTCAAATCAAATGTTCCATAAAGAGACAAATTTCTTTCGATTCATTAATTGGACTTTTATATTTATCAAGTCTCTTGGACATTATTGTCTCTATAAAGCGCATACTTATATGTTTGAGTGTTTTAACTAAATCAAAAGAAGAAGAAAATCTGTCCGAGGTTGTTTACATAAAAGGGCCTTTAGTAATCCTTCTACCAATGTCAGGATAACATATTTTCTTTGCTGAATTGTTGTTGTCTATATTATCTTTTTCATTAATGGGACAAAATTTGACTAGCATCAAAAAGGCACATTTTGGAACTAAATCTTATTGGGTTTGGGTTACTTCTTGAACTCGTTATCTTGAGGAATACTATATATTCTTATCTGCTTCTGAAAATTCATCATCTTATAAAAATTAGCTAAAATTTATTCAGCTTTTATGCCCATATAAATAAATAATAAATTAAAACAATGCTTTTTTTATTAGAGAGATGATATAAGAAAATGGTCTTTTATGCCTGATGTTCCATTTGGGAATAACGAAACTAGTTATGAAATCATAATTAAGAAAATAAAAATAACCATTATGATCGTAGAGAAATAAACTTATGTTATTATTATTATTTACGAACAAAGAAAAAGTTTCTATATAACAAGTAGCTCTTTGAAAAAATACTTCAAACTTCAAGGGAAAACTTGTAACTAGTAAATGTCAATAAATTAAATCGAAAAAACAACAATTAAATCCAAACTTATTAACATAAGATCCCAAAAAATGTAACATCATAAAATTAAAAGAGGGTGGTGGAAAAAAGGTAGAACGGATTGTAAAATTTTGTTACCATATGGAAACACCGGGCAAAAATGGGTTAAAAATAAATAATGATAAGCAGATAACCAAAAACACTACTCTTATTCTGAGATTTAATTGTATATTTTTTTGGAGAGTTTCGGAATAAAATTAATCTATTTATATGCTCAGGTAGAGTAGGTTGTGGCATGTTAATCTCATTTCAATGTTAACTCAGGTGCGATTCTCGATAAATAGTAAGTAACCACTACCAAAACTTCATTTGCAAAGCATAAGAGAAGCTAGAGACTAACCGAACTGTTCTATTAAATACTGCTGCTAGTCTTAATAGAGTTCATAACTCAATTCCTTAGGAGTTTCAGCACAAAGTTGTGTCGGTTGAAAGCTTAACATTGCTATATTTTTAAAGGATACACTACCTTGTAGAACTTTCTGCAATAACAGTTTTCCAGATATCTATTCTCTGATAATTGCTTGTCTCATCTCTCATATTTAAACCAAAAAATCTGGGGCTGACAAATTTTTTGTTTCTCGATTCAAATTCACAAAGGTCTACAATAGGTAGAGAAAGTGTAGTCTAAAATTCCCGGAAACGACTATTACTTAGATCATTCGGAGGCAGATTTCGGGGCGGCCGAATAATTGGATTTACATAAAATTTTCAATTTTTTTTTTTTAAGTTGATATCGATGAGGCAGTCCAAAAAAAGAAGAACATAATTTTTTTTTTTCATTGTGTTTCGAAATTTCCGAAACGCGGAGAGTAAATATTTTCAACTATCATTTTTTTATTTGTAGATATAGATGTGTGTCTGGATTGTGATACCAAGAACAGAAAATCGCACAAACTTCATTCTGATGCCAAAATGTTTGCATTTTCAAAAACAAAGCATCAATTAATTTTTTTCTTACTTCAAAATTACCGGTTCAAAAATGAATATAATAAATATTCTTTTAGAATGATTTTTTTGAGATTTTCACACTGCAAAAAGAGCGAAAAAAGAATCAAACAAGTAGATATTTCAAAATATAATATAGTTTATTAAATTTAAATGTATTACTAGGGGACTTTATTCCTAGCTGCCTGAGACATTTTAGCTTCAGACCTTCCGGTTGGAAATTCTGAAAATTACAAAGAAATCGAATTGTTTTATAAGGGGTTCTATTAAACGGCTGTAATTAATAAGACAAAATTCGCCACACAAATTTGTGTTAATAAACTGCACCTCTACTATTAAGTTTGAACTTTCTATAACGAAAATTGGCAAATTCTTTGAGAGGTAGCGTGTACCGAGTATTGAAAAAGTTTTCACTTCTTTCTTATTACATCTATTGAAAATAAGAAAATAAAAAATAAATAAAGTAAACTAATAAAAATAAACAATAACTAAATTTACGTGGTTAAAAACTAAAAATGTACTTAGAAAAAAAATAAACAAAAAATAAGATTCATGATTTTGACACGGATTCGCAGTGCAGAGTTGTTTGATGTTCATAGTGAAGTCTAATTTTGAGCATTTTTTGAGGCATAGGTACATACGAGTATTTAAGCTGACTTCTTATTCTACTTTTAAACACATGTTTTAACATTTGTTTAAATGTCTCAAATTTCTTTCTAACCCTTCAAGAACCTTTACATCGAGAACATATTTCTTATAGATAATTCATAACCATTAGAAACATTTGAATATGGTTTTTAAATTATAATGGGGAATATTTTTTATTTATTTACATAGTTGGATTTTATTAATAGTCTTGTAGATTTGATAATACGAGGGTTGAGCTGTTTACCAAAAGAGAAGTTTCGACTGAAACCGCATATCTTCTCATTACACGAGTATAATCTATGTGGTTTCAGGCAAAACTTCTCTTTTGATATTATTAGTCTGTTTGAACTATCTTCAATAATTACTGAGATCTCTCCATCTTTTGGATAACACACTGTGAACTTTCCAATGCTGAATTTTTTTAGTTTCAACATGAATCTGTAGTGGGATAATGGGATGAATTATAAATAAAGTCATAATAATAATGATGGTAATAACTTCAGTGACGTGATAAATAAAATTTGGATTTAATTATAGAATGTGTTTTCGGATGAAATGACTCTACAAGCTTGGAGAGATTACAGAATATAATAAAATTATTTTATCTTTAGCTATTTTTGTGACTACACATATAAAAGTTTTCAAATTTGCGAATTCTCAAGATAATCCCTCACTTGTCATTTATTGAATACCATAAAATCTCGAGAGGGAGAGAGAGAAAAAAATAACGTTTTAGCTAGAACAGTAATTACGCTTTAGCTAGAATTGAACGTGAGGGAATTATAGCAGCTCGTTTATTACTTGACTCCCTATCGGAAAAGTTGGCTAATCTCTGTTTAGCTTGATCTTTTGTATTTCCTCTCTATCTGTATATTTAGATATCATGCGGGATAATTGAACTCCCGGATAATCGGGACTGGAATATTCAATACTTGCAGGTATAATTAATCCCCCGTGTAAACGCTTGAATTGTAATTCAATAATAGCACTAATGTGTTGATCTGGAATCGAGGAGACAGAACGAAAGGAAGAAAGCATAAGTAGATTTATCGCCTCGTTTGTAGCCAAGTTTTTCAAGCGGTAATGATGTCCTTTGCGTGCGCGTGCAAGCAAAATGAATGGGTGCCAAAGCAGAGGGTGGCTTCGGGGGTTCAGGGGCTGCAGGGGGTTGGTACCCGACCTCCAACCTAGCCTTTCGATTAACTCGCTTGCTTACAAGTCAAATGCGCTAAGCTAATAAATTGTTTCTATTTAAGCTTTTTATTAAAAATCTTCTTCTGTATGCAGCGCAATATTTCTTAAATATAAAACACCCGTTTCGTTCATTTTTGTAGGCCCCCGGAGACCCCCTTCCTTTCTCTCGCCTGGCAGAGAATACAAATATAATTTTCAAACGTTGAAAAAGAAAAGTTTTAATTAACATTCAAACCCTTCAACCATTTCAGACAGTTGATTAAATATTTGTAATAAATATATTTCAAAGTATAGAATTCAAGGATCATCGAAAAATAAAATAAAATTGCGACATTTTTGCTTTATAATGAGTTTAATGAGCAATCAAGATAAAACTTGGACTGAGTATCGGGAAAGAAGGGAAATGAAAGCTTACGGTGCAATTATTTTTAATTGTGTTTAATCTATGTTTGATTAAGACTTAATTTGATTGTTACCCGAACGCAAAAAATAACATTTTAATAAAAAAATGATGAACTTTATTATTATCTAGATATACTCTCTGAATATTTTTTTACATAAACATTAACAAATAATGACTTTGTTTTCTTTTTTAGTAATCATATAAATAATTGGAAAATTTTTAATTTTCTAAAAAATATCTTTGTTAAGATCATAGCGATAATAATTAAAAATAATGTACATAAAAATTAATTTATAAAATCGATTTTTTAGAATTCAGATTTATTAGATTTTTTAACAAGTTAATAATTAGTTATAAAACATCAATCTCTTTGTTATTAATAGAGATTTTAAATTAAAACCACATCACAGTTAGAAACTTGGGTTAGAAAAGATTTTTTATTATCTATAATTTCTTGTTCAGTCGCTACACTACCCTAAAATTATCCGCCCGACGCCTTCTTCATATTGTTGTTTCTGGCCCGCTGTCTGCCGCTAGAGGGCGGCTGAGTCGCCGGCCGTCTCTCGATGTTGGACTGAAGGCTTGCAGGACACTCTCGCTCGGACTCTCGCTTGCACCAGTTCGAGGTGAAGTCATTCATACCTTTCTTCCTCCGTTCGTGCTCGGATGGAAGACCAGCATATTTCCGTATATTTCAAAGCTCCAAGTGGAGCCGTCGTGTTTCGTTGTTCGCGAGTCGATCTCGCCCCTTTCGCTTAATTCTCTCACCAATCATAATCTCATGTATATTTCACCCCGGCCAAATAGCGGGTAATAAATTGTTGCATTATATATATTTGTGTGAAGTGTTGTTCATTTACCCAATACTGAAGAGCTGTTATTCAGTCCGGCCCTTCAGTCCTCCTACACGCTCTCCCACCCTGGTGTACGCCGTTACATTTTGGTGAACGAAACCCGGGAACAGAAACAGTGCCCCACATTTTGGTGCCGAACCCCATGTACAGAACATTTTGGTTACCTAAATCAGTGGACAGAAACAGTGCCCTATCGCCTTCAAGTGTCTATTAGTGAAAAATCAGAATTCCTTTGTTCTTCCGCGAATACACACAAATAAGTGTTCTACATGCATTCAGGAATTCAAATCTATATATAAACATTCTCAAATACGGTACAAAGGTCACATTACAAAATTCAACAAATTCTTTCGACATTATGAAGATTGCTTCAACAAACTTGCATTCATCTCCCACCATCGACTTTCTTATATTTCCCCTCTTGCAAAAGGCGCCTCTCCTTCATTCGCTACGAGCTAAGCCAATAGCTGGAAATTAATTATAAAAATAATTTTCACATGAAGACATCATAATATTTATAAAAAATATAATATTGTTTCGAATATATTTATTTACAAATGAAATAAACAAAATATATATTAATGTTTCGCTGTCAAGTATATAAAGAAAAATTGAATAAATAATAAATATATGTTCTTCCTTGCATATTGCATAAATATGTATACATGAAAATAAATAAACAACTAATCTTCACATAATACATTATATTTATGTTAAGGAGGAATAATTGTTTTTTCACATATACAAATATAAAGGAAGAAAACAATTAGCGCATCATTACTTACATCGTCTACAAACATGCCAACATATGTAAAACAGTAAACAAGAATACATTTAAAATATCGACATCTATCTCTATTCTTATATATATATTTATTTTCACATCTGTCAATATTCATCGCTTGGAGCATTTAAAAAAAAAAAAAATAAACAAACAAGACTGTATTCAGATCTCGCTCAACGGTTACTAACTATTATTTATTTGCGAAAATGCCACGAAAATTATCTCTTTTGACAATGTTACGAAGTAATGTTTTTGCTGTGGTCACTGACTTTTGTGATCAAACCGCCAAACTCAAAGATACGGAGGCGGATATGATGGAAATCATTTATTCAGCAGCTCAGAAGAATGCTGCGAAATTCAAAAAACTTCAAGACGAGATCACCGAGGCCAATGCCTTACTGGACCTCAAGGATCGACTTGATACCGAGAAAGCCGCCATCGCCTTCGAAGAAATGATCTCGCAGATACAATACAAGAATATCCGACTGCAAGCACTGGCACCTTGCCCAAGAATCCCTGTCTCCGTTTCATCTACAGCCGCAGTTGCAGCCCCCATCTCGTCTACAGCCCCCGATGCTGCAAACACTTTTCGCTATCCTATTTCATATACAGCCCCCGCTGTTACAAATCCATTGCGCATTCCTATTTCAACTACAGTCGCCGCTGCTTCTAGTTCTCTACTGCCTACAGCCGCCGATGCTACCTGTCCTCTCCTCAATCATGTCTCGCTTACAGCCGCCGCTGCTTCTAGTTCTCTACTCAATCCTATCTCGCCTACAGCCGCCGATGCTGCTAGTCCTCCATTCAAACTTGTCTCGCCTACAGCCGTCGCTGCTACAAGCCCGTTACGCTATCCTATTTCCAATGCAGCCGCCACTACTGCTAGTTCTCTACTAAGTCCTGTCTTGCCTACAGCCGCCAATGCTGCCTGTCCTCTAATCAATCCTGTCTCGCTTACAGCCGCCGGTGCTTCTAGTTCTCTACTGCCTACAGCCGCCGATGCTACCTGTCCTCTCCTCAATCATGTCTCGCTTACAGCCGCCGCTGCTTCTAGTTCTCTACTCAATCCTGTCTCGCCTACAGCCACTTCTGCTGCTAGTCCTCTACTCATTCCTATCTCACCTACAGCCTTCGCTGCTGCTGGTCCTATACTTATTTCTGTCTCATCGCCAACCCCCTCTGCTGGTGTTACCATTCCTATACGCACGATTAAAAGTTTGCAAAAAAGTCTCCGTTATAGGCTCGAAGAGATTACCACGATTTCCAGCCGGTGTCGGCGCTCCATTTCACATCACGGGATCAGGAACGAGATGTTAGACTTTCACGAATCGGATGCTAATGGGGCCAAGTACTGCTTTGAAAAAATACTCGTGCAGGTCGCCACGACTAATAAGAGCAATGAGAGACCTCTCGATATCGTTCCGATACAGGACGCCTTCATGAGCATTTACAACGAGCTAACAGAATTCATATCAGTTCAGAGGGGCCTCTTACACTCTGCTCCCGTTTCCAAAGTTAAGCCTGATTCCCCTTCCATTCTCTCTACCATCGCAAACACCTCCGTCGATACCACCACTTCTGCTATTAATACAGCTCCATCTTCCACTACAATTGCCTTCGTTAAACCTGCTTCCCCCTCTATTATTCCTTACCTCGCACACACCCCCGTCTCTGCCACCCCTTCTGCTATTAATACGGCTCCATCTTCCACTACAACCGCTGCATCTACTTTCGCCGTCATCAATTCTTCTGTGCTCATGTCCGACTTGGTCCCTATTGCCAATCCTTCTCATTCCGTCCACACGCCTACTCTCGCACTTACACCTGAGACCCCTACTGCCACTCTCTCTGCTTCCTCTGTCAACACTGCGGATCCTGCATCTCATAATAATGTCTATACTCCTGCTATCACATCCGCTCTTGCCATTTTTCCTGTCCTTGGAAATACTTCTAACTTTAAAACTGCTCCCGCTCCTTTACATTTGCTCACACATCCAATCCTTATTCAGAACTACTCCTCCAATCGCCGATTCCAAGCACGACTGTCATCGCTGAACTCACTACGAAAGCACCCATCTGGCCTTTCAAGCAAGAAGTCTCGTGGTTATATTTAT
This sequence comes from Forficula auricularia, assembly GCA_024734495.1. Lineage (NCBI taxonomy): Eukaryota > Metazoa > Arthropoda > Insecta > Dermaptera > Forficulidae > Forficula > Forficula auricularia. The sequence continues at coordinate 2,213,423 of JALMQS010000228.1, forward strand.
TCTCGTGATGGGCCCCCGGCATGCGCCGGCTCCGCCGCCACCGCGTCCGGAAGAGACAGTCACAAGATCGGCACTTAAAGTTGGCATCGTTATCCAATCGCCCGAAGCGTGCGCTACGCAGATTGTACCATCCGGCTGTCCATTTCCAATACTGCCGTCCCCGATTCAAGAAGAGACCATCACAAGAATGGCATTTGAGATCGGCTGCGCTATCAAATCGACCAAGACGAACTGAGTTCCGGCGATTGCATCATCCAGTGTTTCGTTTACGATACTGCCATCACGCGCGGATCGCGCCCTCTAATCGCGGCCACCCTGATGATAGGAAGGCGCATCCGCCTGAGTGGCACTTGAGGTCAGCCGCATTATCTAATCGGCCGAAACATACAAAATTTCACAGATCATATCATCCGGTCGGCCGTTTGCGATACCGCCTCCCCTTCTCGGACGTCGCGCCCACAACTCTCTGCTACCGTCTGAGCCGGAACTCTCGTGAGCGCGTTCTTGGTTGAAGATCACACCAATCATCATCCTTCGTTCTCTGTGGCATTCTCTCTTACTCGTTCAAAATAAAATAAAATATCGCCCACGCCCATTTCAAGAAATCTACATCCCACATTTTCCACAAAATGAAAATATTGAAAAACGAGTAAATTCATCACCAAGAGAACATACAAGTTGATAAATATCAAGAAGCAATTGTCAACAGAAGTCCCCATTCTTTTCATGGCGGGCGGGAATGTCAATTGTTTCCCTGAGAATCTCACCAGGACGTCTTCTATCCCATTCACGCTTGAATGAGAGACTATTCTGTTTGTTCACGCCACGAGATAGACAAGAGACCATACTTCTTTCCCTCAATTACGCACCCATTCTTCTCCATTAATCCATAAACTAAATTCTTCTCTGAGTCATATCCTATGACACATCTAAAATTCATTCGTTATTTCTGCCTTAAATCATATATCTTCACCTTCCAACCAGAAGATTACACACACCACCTCATCCTCTTCCGTGTTCGACAGATACGAGTCTTTAAAAATCTTCCTCAGAAAATTCCTCATTTCTTCCATTTTCTAAATCTACGCTTCCGTCACTTCAAGCAAGAGGATTAACTCCTGACGTCAGGATCATTCGCCTTCTGAGGGATGTCTCGTGTACCTGCCCCCCCCCCTGCTGACCACATACGTACTGCCCCGATGTCTCTTTGAACCAATGGCCGCCTGCGGTGCATTCATCCAATCGCCAATCGGCGGTCCTTCCAAATTATGATGACCGCCAGCGGTCATGGCGGGCGGGATGTTCAGTCGCTACACTACCCTAAAATTATCCGCCCCGACGCCTTCTTCATATTGTTGTTTCTGGCCCGCTGTCTGCCGCTAGAGGGCGGCTGAGTCGCCGGCCGTCTCTCGATGTTGGACTGAAGGCTTGCAGGACACTCTCGCTCGGACTCTCGCTTGCACCAGTTCGAGGTGAAGTCATTCATACCTTTCTTCCTCCGTTCGTGCTCGGATGGAAGACCAGCATATTTCCGTATATTTCAAAGCTCCAAGTGGAGCCGTCGTGTTTCGTTGTTCGCGAGTCGATCTCGCCCCTTTCGCTTAATTCTCTCACCAATCATAATCTCATGTATATTTCACCCCGGCCAAATAGCGGGTAATAAATTGTTGCATTATATATATTTGTGTGAAGTGTTGTTCATTTACCCAATACTGAAGAGCTGTTATTCAGTCCGGCCCTTCAGTCCTCCTACACGCTCTCCCACCCTGGTGTACGCCGTTACATTTCTACTAAAATAAGTATTTGACTTCAATAGCTTTTGGTCGATTCAGATCCCTTTAGAACAGTGTTTCCCAACGCAGGACCCACGCCCCTCTGGGGGGCAAATTGATTATTAAGAAGGAAAATTTAAAAATGAGCTCATCCAGATAAATATTAAAATCTCCAAAATTAGTTATCCTTATGTGAATTATAATAAATGTTAACAAAATTTGATAGTAAGTATCATCAGCAATATATAAAATACACTCCTCGGAGGACCCAATAAACAAAAAAAAAAAAAAAAATATCTAGTACCATACAAAAATACTAATCAATAAAATTTTTATTTTTTTTTAATTATAATAATTCATTTTTAGTATATAAAAATCACGTTTATAGGGGCATGATAATTTTAGAAAGGCTTAGGTGGTATATGGCACAAAAAAGGTTGGAAAACACTGATCTATACATTCATGAATTTTATGTAGGTATATTGACAAAAAAAAGTAATTTTTAAAGGAATTGTCTTAGAATAAATACAGAAAGAAATATAATATAAACTATTAATTTTTTAAAATTAATTTACTGAAACATAGAACTACAAAAAAGTAGGTACTTAGTATATAACTTGAAGAAGTTCGTTCTTCTTTAGTATCCATGACATATTATGTCTATTCATATTTGCATTCAAGATAAGAAAGTCTCAGATATAAAGAAAGTGAAAAAACATATAATTTGTAAAATATTATAATATTACTAGTTTCCATGAAATATTAATTTTTGAAAAGAGCCTTAAAATTAATTTTTTTACTTTATTTCAATATGGATTACGATTGAAAGGTGCGGAGAAAGTTTGTTAACACATGCAGTTCTCTCGTGACTCTCTATAAAGCGAAAGAGCTGGGTTCAATTCTCAAGTACTTGGAAGAGATCACGTGGGCTTCGTTAGGCTTCTCATTAGCCGGATACTACTGAGCGAGCAGCCTCGCGAGGCTGCCTCGGGCATTTGGCGCGGACCCTTTGTCTCGCGATGCAGCCTCGGTACAATTCTACACTAGGCGAGGCTACCTCGCGCGGCAAGGTCGAGCCACGATCAGGCTGAGGCTCAGTTGAACGTGAAGTCGACATGAGACCGCGCGTGCGAATTGCTGTTGTAGATACTGCGTGTTTACTGATTCATCGACTTATAAAGAATAAATTTAAAAAAAAAAAACTAAAAAACATGCTTCTAAAAAGTACAAAATAATGTAATACTTAATCAAAAAGTGTGGGGCGCAGAAACTTTTAATTAATTTCGACAATGTGCCCCAAGCTTTTTGATTAAATACATTATGTTATACTTTTTAGAAGCGTGTTTTTTAGTTTTTTTTTTAAATATAATTTATTTTTTTACTTTTTAGTCTTAATTATTTTTATAGAGAAAAGTCCAGTATCTGCTTCATAAATAATCCTACTAATGGAATATTTTACATAAGCTAAAATGTTATTATCATATTTCCTTAGCTATTGAGCTATGCTATGTCCAAAAGCACTATATGTATCATTTCCTGGCTATGAAGCAATAGTATCATCTGCACATTGTTGCAATAGACTAAATGCTTCAGATATACAATTATCTGCCAATACGTCTTTTTTGGTGGGATTTATTTTTTTCTTTTTTCGGGGTATTTGTTGTTGTTGTTCCAGTTCTCCCGTTGGTTGTACAGCTTCATTTATACCTTCATTAGCTGGTGGTTCATCTTGAGTATATTGATTGTTATCGTTTTGCACTTCACAATGACTTTCATTCAGTAAAATAAAAAAGAAATAAGCCCGCCTCGCGCAAAGGAAAAGACATCCGTCCTGAGTGAACGCAGGAAACGACCCGAGGCGCCTTTAAGCATTCACAAAATCCGACAACGAATGGATCGGGCCGAGGCAGTCTCAGGCAAGGAAACGGGCAATTTTGCCTTGGGCGAGGCACGTACTGACCGACCAGGCATTTGCCTCAAGGGGCTGGCCTCGCGAGGCAAATGTTCAGTCAGTATCCGTCTATTGGCCTTTAGCGCTAAGACTTTTCAGGATTCGTGGACACGCCTCTAAAGTTCTCACCAATCATTTCTAAGCAAATGGAGACAGGATTAATAAGAAGAAAGCCTGTAAGCCACTCAGTGGCTGCTCTCAGGCTATCGCATTGCTGGTTGCCTACTCGGATATCTAAGCGAACACGGGCTTTCATCATGCCTAAAGCTGCCTGTAACTTACGCTCTCGCTATAACTAGAGAAATATCCGCTAATCACAATGCCTACTGGCGTGGCTTAAGTGTCACTTATTTCAAAACACTTGGACGAAATATACGTGTGGCCACGCCCACTTTAATCTGATTGGCGGAGAGGCCTCTCTACCTAGAGTTACCCTAGTAGTGTATTTGCACTCTATTAAGTAGAGAGCGCAAAAATTCTTTTCCGGAAAAAAGTCGCCCAAAAAACTCCTATTTTTGCATAAATAGTCGGCAAAAAGTCAATAAAAAGTTTGTAATTTTGTAGATAAATAGTCTCTAAATATCCTTTGCCAAGAAAAATTAGATATCTATATATTTAGAAGAAAAGAAAATTAAGTATTATTACCTCATCTAGTGACGAATAGATTATCCATTTGCTTTATTCATTTTAACTCCTAAAAAGACATCGCTTGCTAACGAATTAAGGACAGCTTTCCTTCTAGAGTTGACACTTTGGTCACAGAAAGTGTTTCATCTCATTTCCGCTTTCAAGCTATTAGATTAACCTTGGCGTAACAACATTTAATTTTCTTTTTTTTCTAAAAGAATCTGAAATGATTAAAAACTCATCAACTAATTATTAAAGAGATGAAGAGATAATGGTCACAGAAAATGTTTTATGAAATTTTCACAATTGTTCTGGACACTGGACGGAACCTTTTTTATTGAAAATTGTTAAATTCAAGATAATATCTTATCTTCAGGAATTTAAAGATGTGAGTTACCTTTGTGTAATAATCTTAAATCGATTCAGAAAAGATAAAAATTGTAATTCAAATTTTTCCATTCAAGATTCACTTAAAATTAGTTTCCTATAAGGAAGTTATTGTTACTAAGAATCGACCCTAAGAAAGGATAAAAAGTCCAACTTCCTGCTATAAACTTTGGACTTTCTCTACTAAATCATCTGAAAATTTCAGCTTCCTAGCTCAATCACTGGTCTAATTGAAATCAAAATCTGGACACGACATTTGACTCTGCCTTAATATAAATTTTAAATATATCAAGAGAGTATTCGACTTCAACAGGATTAAATCCCATCTCAGGTAGAAAAGTAATATTATACACACCATGTACTCAAAAGCCTAAAATTGAATATCTGGGAAATGAAACGGCCAAAACACGTTACCCTATTTAAAATTCACATTTACTTTAGTTTTTTAGAATTGAATTTTTCTTTTTTTATCAATGATGAAGTTCTAACACATATGTTCTTGGCTGTTTTTCTTTCTCAATATTCTCTATCTTTATTTCTCTTTTATAGACCATTAAATTTAGTTTATGTGTTTTAAAAGGAGTAACTGAGAAAATAATAATTATGGAGATAGATTATAGGAAAACATTTATTTATTTAGAAGAGAGATTATAGAGAAGATGGTATAGGCGAAAATCTCGATAGCAGTAATATCCCTTCGAGATAGATAGAATTAATCATTTACCTGAAAAATTCTTCTGATATATTGAAAATATATGTTTTCCCATAAAATCAATAGTAGGTAGGTACTTCCTCGTTAAGTAGAGATTTTAGCGGTTGATCATTTTAGCCAATATATCTCATTTTATCCCGAATTGAGCACAGCCCATCTATAAATAATTTATATATCATATCAAGTCAAACTCTTGTGCCTAAAAATGTTATGTGGTATTAGAATAAGAATAACTAGGTTTGGTAATGGCGGGTCACCTCCATACGTATGGACTCCACACTAGTACCTAAAACAAAGGGAGTGTTGAACTTAATGCCATCTAGTACGAAAATTCATATATCTCAACAAAAACACATGTGTAAAAAAAGGCCAAGTTCGGTTAATAAAAGCCGTTTGCCAAAAAAAGTTATGAGATCTAATGTACTGCCAAGTTCAATATCATCAATTTAATAAATGAGTCAAGAATATAGTAACTTCAATTAAAACGCATGTCTTTCATTTCACATGTCCATCTATATTTATTTATTTCACATTTTTAGTTGAAATTATTTTCCTAAAACTTTACGGATTTTACGCATTAAATTATTATTATTATTGATTGTTTGATAAGATCTCCACCTCTCCCTTTTACTCCTTCCATCCTCATCTCTTATTATGATCTCACGAATTATGTTACCATAGTAACATAATTCGTGACATACATAAAAATCCGTAAAAGCCAAGTTTTAGGAAAATAATTTCAACTAAAAATGTGAAATAAATACCTAAATATAGATTGACATGTGAAATGAAAAACATGCGTTTTAATTGAAGTTACTATATTCTTGACTCATTTATTAAATTGATGATATTGAACTTGGCAGCACATTAGATCTCACTACTTTTTTGGCAAACGGTTTTTATTAACCGAACTTGGACTTTTTTACACAAGTGTTTTTGTTGAGATTTCACTTCTTTATGTAAGTTGAAGGTGAATTTAGTCGCAAGATTCACGCCTTTATTTTAAAAAGTGATGAAGATCTTTTTCGATTTCTCACTTTATTAGTGAAGTTATTACACTATAACAAATTTTAGCATTCTAGTGTCATTGAATGTTCACTATTAGTTAATTTAGCTCATAAGTTTCACTCCTTCATTTTAGATGCTTAAGAAGGGAAAGTTTCAGTTTTTCGATTTCACCATTTATGCTCCAAAAGCATTTTAGCACTTTATTGCTTTTGAATTTTTACTTGATGAGAATTTATATTATAAACTTCACTCCTTCATTTAAGATGCTGAGAAAGGAAACGTTTCGTTTTTCAATTAATATAATATAATTTCAGCATTCTAGGATCAGCGGAAGTACTCTAGTGAGTGAGTGAGTGACGAAAAAGTCTATCTTTGGCTTCTTGTAATTTGAACGGTATAAAAAATATAAATATGAAATTTTGTAATTTAGTTAAGCTTATGGACCATTATTGTAGAAAAAATTTCAGCCATGTAGAGGTTTCCAGTACGAAGTTACAGAGGCGTCAAAATGGCCTGAGTTGTTTCATATAAAGGGTAGTCTGGCAGTGCACGCACCCCCGCTCGAATCGAACTTGACTAGGGCATTGCCGTGCCCCCAGATATGTGATCGTTTTAAATTATACATTTCTATATACTTACTTATTATATATAGAAAATTTTCATTAGTTCTACTCTCAAAAACAATTTATTTATGATTCGAAAATTATGCTGTCTTTTAGTAGAACCGGATTATCAAGGACGAGAGCCTTTCTTCAATATTTTCAAAAAAACGAACATCTTAATTTTGTTAATATCTATCTTTTTGGTTTATTATCACTATTTAACGATCTAATAACCTCCCTTGTTTTTGCGGGTGCTAATACTCTGGATACAAATACCATAGATAGATATCAAATTTGGCAAATGTCTCAAGAGTGAGCTTTCCTATTGCTGCAGTTTCAGAAAATAATGGAATTTTGACAAGGCCACTTATCTGGTATCTTTAAGGATCCCATGCTAATGTTAATTGTGGGTACATATACACGTCCATGAGAATATTACGAATAAAATAATTGGGATTTTCGATATTTATTTATACATTCTTGTTATTTCCGGTAAGCTAAGGCTCTTGACTTACGACCTAGTTTACTCGGGATCAAATCTCACCTTAGTCAATACAATGTGTATGTCAAAAATGCAAGACGCCTCACTAAAGCAACAGAAAACCATGTGAAAAATTTTCCCTGGAAAATTGCAATGGAGACCATATACTCTCCATAGAAATCGCCAAATGCACTTGTATAAGAAGTTATTTCCTTTGGCCGCCCATATTATCATCACAATTTCTTATCCTCTTAATTTAGAAACATTTTAGAAAATAAAATTGTTCTGAATTTTTTTTTTCACTTACATTTGTAACTTAGAATCTTCTAATCAATTAAATTTATGATCTTTTGACATGTGAAAATAATAGGTACTAAATTATTTTATTATCACTTAAAAACAGATGGGGCCCCATATTATCTTCTTCTATATAAAACATATCATCGATATTGTATGACGTGACAGGATCAGAATAAAACTTTCGAATAAATAATGCAAATCTTATGATAGCAGGTTCCGTTCAAAAGACAAACATGGGAAGCTTTTTAAATCCTAGAAGAAAAAAGTAAAAAGACGAATGATTGCAAAAAATAAAAATAAAAAAAAAAAAAAACGTATTAGATAGTAAGAGTTAAAATCCTGCCCGGATAAGTTTTTTGTTTCATTCGGCCATTATCCGATCCAATACATATCGACATTTGCTCAGCCATCTAGGAAAAAATTCCCTGAAGATATCTGGAAATTCTATTTTTTAGAAATATCTAAAATTATAAAACATGATAAAAAAACTTATTCAAGAATGATTTTTTCTGACTTTCAGTTTTTCTGGATTCTGATACAATAATTCAAGGATCAAATTTTGTAGAAAGTAGAAAGTTTGAACTCATGAGGAATTGTATTTCTGATAGGAGATAAGATTTTCGATTTTTATATCTTCAGAACTTCCGGTATGTAATAGTGCGAAAAATCCAATTTTTAATAAGGGAAACGGTTGTAGCTATTAAACTGAAATTGTCACACAAGTTTGCATTGATAATATTAATAAGCTGTATGTTTCTGCTACTTTTAAAATGAAAATGTTTTACAATTCACCTACGTTTTCTAATTACGCCTTTTATTGTGACAATTAATAAGCAGTTCTAGCAAGATTTTGCCTACCCTACAGGCTTTCCTTTTGGATGAGAATTAATGTAGGGAGTCCGTATAAATAAATTTTAATACATACATATATATATCTTATATTCAAGTGTATATATTATATGTATTATATTATATACCAGCTTGCGACGCCCGCCTTCGGCCGGCCTCTTGCTAGCTGGCCAGTGTGAACTTTACAGCATGAAAAAAAATAGAGCGATAATATTAATCAGTAGGTACTATCTGGTTAGAACCATTTTATTTGGGTATCTATCTTGCCAAATTTATTAATTAGAAATCTTTTGATGATTCCATAGTTATCCTCTTGTTGAAAATTCGCGTTTCGACCGGTTTAAGATACGATTGTTCACTTTCGAAAGACTATGGTTCGAAATTTGAATGCAGTGCAGCGCAACAAACAATTTATAAGTTAAATTAAGAAATAGAGAAAAAATGCTTCTCAAATATCTGTTGCCAGTCGGAAATCGAACCCAGAACCTTCATAACCAGAATATTGCCGGTACGATTGCTCACTCGTTAGAAAATGGTACCTACAATTCACGAAGGTTCTGGGTTAAAGTTCCAAAATAGGGGTTGGGGCTATATTGAAAAATTCACTCATAACAATTTTACCCAAAAAAAAAACATGTTAGCTAAAATTTAATATTAACAGGTTCACTATTTAAAAAGAGATTATATTTCTTTAAAGCATCGGTCCCCAAACTTCGGTCCGCGGGCCAAATTCGGCCCTTGAAACTTTTCCATCTGGCCCTCGGCGAATACAGAACTAATTCACAAATATTCACTATATTAAATATAAATGCCATATAATAGCGTATTATTGGGGGATCGGGTAGACTAGGGGTTAGCATGTCAGCCTGCTAACCAAGTGGACCCGAATTCGAATCCGACTCGAGGCATCCGACTAAAACCAGACCCCCGGGGGGAGGGGGATAGAGACAAATATAATAAATAAAATTCCGAAAAGCCAAAAAAGTGTATTATTAATATAATTTCCAAATAATTTCTTATATCCAGCCCGTCCATTGTTTACAATGTTCACATGATGTGGCTATATCACTAAAAAGTTTGGAGACCCCTGCTTTAAGGGACCAAAATTACCAATATAAATCCAAGACCCTTTTATTAATTAAAGAAAATAATTTGCAAAAAGACAACATGCAACATTTATACTGTGGATATAAATGAATTTATCATATTTTCTTTTCTTATTTAAAATTTTTAATTTATCGCATAATATTTCTATTACTAAAAAAAATAAAAACATTTTTTTTATTAGTGCGTTTTCTCAGTCATCAAAATCTTTTGGCGTGGCTTTCTTTTCCATTTCCTTTTCCTTCATACAATACAGATCGCATATTGCAACATGTTTGAGATGCGTTCTACAAAAATAAAGGATAATAGAATAAAAGATACATATAAATGGAGAGGCGTAAGCACAGAAAGAGAATATCTAAAAAATAAAGAGAATAAGAAGCTTTTCGATCTCTGAATCTATGAGAGAGAAACCTAACTTATTACTGAATATGTCACTACACATAAATTCTTAAATTGGAACTGCCGTCAATATAAATCCTTACCTAAGCCCTTTTTTCTTTCTATCTACAGTCAAGAGAGACACTTGTGTCAATGTGCTGATTTCAGACACAACCGAGTTTATTGTATTTTTACTTTTTTCTTTAGAGAAGCTACAATAAAAGGTGTGTTATGTTGTTTTAAAAAGTTAACTTTTTGAATTTAATATTATAATTAATAAATATAGCTATTGATTAAATTTTTTTAATTAGTTTTTTGAAATCTATTTTTTTATAAAATTGTCATTATGATGACCTCGTTAGGATTAGAGAAGTTGTGGGGGAATTTGGTGAATGAGGGAGCTTAGATTGACATGGAGGTGCTAAGGAATATTTTGGAGTATAAGAAAGAGAATGGTAAGAAGGCCTATATTAAAAGTAGTATTTTCCTCGATATTGAAAAATATGAGATGTAGGACTTGTAGAAAGGTAAAAAAATGAAAATATAATCGCGAGCAAGTGTGTTAAGCCAGTTTTGGACTGATGATCTTATGATTATTATCATAGAAACATAAATGATGAAATGCATAATCAATCTGTACAACAAGATTTTGATAGGTATACATTTTTTTTATTTTGAATCATCTAATTTCAATAAATTCACTATCGACGTTAATTGAATTTAATGAAATATTTTTTCTAGAGAAACTTAAATGAAATGATTATCGAGTCATCTTGCCAAGTGTCATAAATGGAGTTTTGTGAAAATTAGTTCCTCTACTTTAGTCCTTGTCCGATATTAGGGTTATTTATAGTATTAGATCAGTATCTATATTATTTGAATTTTATAACTGTGCCTCAAGTCATTCATAGAGTAAAAATTCTCTAATTATTGTGAGCTTTAAACAAATTAAAAAAAATCTGTTAGCACTAGTATGATTATTATTAAAAGGGAATGATAAATTGCTGTAAACTTGTTATCGTCTCCATGTTATTCAGATGAATTATTTTCATCCTCGACAAGTGGAATTTTGAGAATTGTTCAACGGGAGAGTCTTCCACAAAAGTTGACTTTACACTAATTCCTAGAATATAAACAATGTGGTGAACTTCTAACAAATTCAACAGATTCAAAACGGATTCATTATAAATAATAAATGAATTCTAACTACTCGATAATTGGTCACATAAGTGCTGGTCAATTACTAAAAACAATTCGATCTATGAGATCAGTTTTCATTCATCCCCCATGTTTTTGAGATAAATCAAAACATTGCCATTTATCAGATATAAAACGTAATGAGAATCAAACAATTAGATCATAGTGTATATTATCTGTGGATTCACCTGGAATATCAAGGAAATATCGCACCCAAAACACTTCTGTGAAAAAACACACCAAGTAGTGAAATCTAGGGCGCAGCCAAGTTAAATTCACCAAGAATAATTAAGTTGAGAAAATAGTAGATTCAATTAAAATGCATTCTTTTTCTATTTGTTTTCCTTTCTGGATTCCGAAACATTAAATAACTTCGTCGAAACTTCTGTGCAAAATTGTTTGTACTTTCATTGATGAGAACTGATGAGATTTTGGCTCACTAAATTTATTCTTCCGGTTCAAACATAAAGAAAATATTGTTTGTTTCTCAAGATAATTAAACTAAAAAATTTTTTTTATTAGAATAAAAATGAAAACTGTACCCAAACCCTTTAATTCTGACCTTTTTTTATAAAATTCTGATAAGTTTACCTTTAAATTTTTTACCAATATTCGAACGAACCAATTAACATTTATTGTGATTTAAACCCTTTTAAAAATTTAGGAAAAATTATTATTATATTTAGTATATTATTGTCGAACGTGTCTTGAAATTTTTTTAACTTTTTCCTTCAATTCTTATTGGTGCTAGAGCTAGAGTGATCACACAATTTATTGATTAGTTATCACGAAAATACAGGTGTTTGATGAAATAATTATTCTTTCTTAAAATATCATTTTTGATATTAATGGTTTTCCCTAGACCTCAACATCATAATTGCTTAATGTTTTTATTAAAATAGCTTTAGCCAATTTTAACCCTAGTCTGATCCTTGCGTAGAAAACTACGCATATCCGATTTTGATATCATTTTTTATTTGAATCTCTTAACTTAGTATCATGAAACTTCATGACTTTCATTTTTTTTATCATATTGATTAAAAATTAACTTTTAATTATTTTAAATTTCCAACTGGAGTTAATATATTTAAAAACTTACTTTATCTACCCTGTGTAGTTTTCTACGCATATGGAATTACAATGTATTTTCTCGTTCGAATACATCGCATAGACACTTTTTATTTCGAGTGAAGGTTATTATTGAATATTGTTTTGAACTAACAATACGTATATATTATAAAATAAAACATGGCAAGACCAAAATATTTAACTAACGAGGAAATCAAAGCAATGCTTCTTGAATCAGACTCTGAAGAAGATAATGATTCTTAATCAAGTAGCGACCATGGCGAATCAATGGAATCTGATTTTGAAGAAGAAGAAGATGACGAAATCGATGATTTAGTACTTCCCTGTGTAGGAACTGATCTATTATTTATTTCAAAAGATGCCACTCTGAGCCTACAAATCATCGTGATTGAAGATTATTGAATGAGAATGTTTTCTCTATTTCTCCTGGGACAACAAGATTGCAAGAGCTCGTGTCGATTGTTTCAAAGATACTTTTTTGCTTCTCTTTCCACCTTCTATTGAAAATTTGATTTTGAAACATTCAAACCCATATGCTAAGGCATAGTTCGGTGAAAACACAATCGAAATCGTCTCAAATTTGTTGCATGCATATCTTGCTGTACTCATTTAATCTGGTGTTTACAGGTAAATTGTTAAAGTTTTCTTTTCATTTTTAAATGAATTTCATGAATCTTTTTTTATTTTCATAGATCTAAAAACGAATCTCTGACTTATTTATTCGACAGAGAATATGGGAGGCCAGTTTTTAGATCAATAATGTCAATGAAACATGCATATATATGATATTTTGTTTCGATGATGTCATTAGAAGACGGCAACAAAATCTCTTGACAAGTTTGCTCCGAGACGTGAATTATTTGAGAAATGGTCAGACATTTTATCGAACTTCTATAATCCATTTGCATCTATGACTGTCGACGAAAAATTACTTGGTTTTCGTAGTAGATGCAAGTTTCGTCAGTATATGACATCAAAACCAAAAAAACTAAACGCAACTAAATATATTTCATATGTTTAATCAAGAATTATCATCTTTTTTTAATTTCTTGAAGTACCTATTTGTTTTAATAAAAAAAAATTCCCTCTAAATATTTTGCTTTGTGTATTGACCCCCCCCCCCCCCCCCCAAGAAAATTTTCTGTCTACGCCACTGCTTACAATGAGAAAAAATAAACGAAGTATTCCACCAAAACTTCTGGAATATAAAAAAGTTCCATTGTCTCAGTCTACATTTACATTTACAGAAAATACAACACTTGTTTCGGATGTCGGAAGGAAAAAATATCTAAAATATAATAATAAAAATTTATGTTTATAAATCTATTTCACAATTTAATTCAAATTACTTTAAAATATTTTAAGAAAAAACATAATTTGAATGACAAACAAGACGTTTTCAAACAAAATATATTGAAATTCCTTATGCGTAGATTTCTACGCAAGAATAATATTTGTTATTTCTTTTGAGGATCAGATGAGGGTTATGATATTTCAAAAAAACGAAGCAAAAACATCACTTTTTCTTGGATGTTTTCAATACCTTACGACTGCGTATCATAAAGAATAAGATTCTGCATCTCTTTTTCTTTCGAGCGATATTAATATGTCATATATGATAAAAAATGGAGTTAGCAGGTTTACACTCTAAGCCGACGATATGTTGTAATAAATCTTTGAGGTCATAGTCATGTTCAATCAAGATCGATTATTAATGTTAGAATTCTTTATTCATTATATTGATAAAAAAATCTTTAATTAATTTTTAATTACTTATTGCTAAAGTCTCTTAAATTGGCATCAAATTTAATCCCATTCTTATTTTACAGGGAAAGAAGTCTTAAAAATAAATTCTTTTAGATTTAATTAAATTAAATTACCTGATATCTTCACGATGTACATATAGGTATCGACTGTTATTTTCTAATTATACTTGAGGGATTATTTTTTTGAAAACCATTAGGATTATTTTCGGAAAATAATCGGATTCCATTTAAAATTACTTAGCTGATTAATCATATTAAATAAGCTGAATAAAAAAAATCAAGAAATTAATAGTCAATTAGATTTAAATATTTAATCACTTTAAAAGCCTTTTGGTAAATTAGTTTTTACTTACTAAATACTTATTGACATTTACATCAGATTCTAACAGAGTTCACTCACAGGAGAGCAGACTAAATTAAGTCATAAAGCTAGAATATTCTCTAAGTAGATTTACATGCCAATCCGTGATTTGAACTTATGCTATTACAAATTGTATTTAGATTATTTTTGAAAGAAATACAAAAGGGAACGAACTGCTTGATTAGAAGCCCCGAAAAGTTAAAATTATGATTTTTATTAAAGTAAGCTACTAAATAAATCGGAGAGTCATACTTGAAACTATCGCTGATTAAGCAATCAAATCGTCGTAGTTATTTTGTATTATTTATTGGTTTGTTCATTAAATTATTATAATTAAATATGTGTGATCTTAATAAAAATTTAACCTTCATTTAGTAAATAATTTTTTTAATATTTTTTTTCTTTTGTTTCAGGTGAGTAATTCGTCCTCTTAAATGATCCATTCTCTACTTGTAATTCTTCCCAGTAACGTAAAGTATTCTCTTTTTTTTATTATTAAAATACTAATTATTTAAATATTTTTCATCTCTATCTTATGCAGTGTTGTACTTTTCTATTGTTTTAAATTACTAATTGCTAATATAGTATTATTAATAGCCAGTTTAGCCAAAAGTTCTATTTGATTTTGTGTATGTGTTTATTTATTGTGTCTCTATAGTAGTCCAAGAGCTGGTGACATATTTTTGAGTACGGATTTGACCCAACTAGAAATAATGCGTAATAGTACCGTCTATGATAGTTGTATAAGGAATGGCCAGTCTGGCTGGTCTAAGCAGGTGGACCAGGTACTGCGCATGGTGTGAGTGTGGTAAAAAATACATGTGTTAAAAAATACAATGAAATTATAAAAATTATAATTTATAGTCAATTATAAACATAATATATTCACCCCAGACCATTTGAGTGGTGGGACGTGGAACCAGACCACCCAAAGTGTATTTTTTCAACATGCTATTTTCCGTACTCAAAAATGTGTCACCAGCTCTTGGACTATAGTGTAAAGCGGTGTAAGGATGAGATTATGCCCTACAAATTTTTGAAGTGAAAATAGGAATACGTTGGGTTTGTTTCTAAGTAGGCAGAGACATATAACATATAATATTTCATTTTTCACATCATTTGAAAGTGATTTCTAATATCACATGTAGGTGTATATGATTAAAAGAAAACTAAACATAAAAATGTACCTTTAAATGAATTATTTATAATTTTATAAGTACAACAATCAAATTTAACAATTCTATATACATTTTTTTCGGGTTTCTCTCAGATTTCAGATTTAAAACAAAATAATCCGATATAACCGGAGCAAAAAAATAACCAAAAAACAAAAAATCAAAAAAAAATCGGGTAACCTATTACTTATAGAAGTTATTATATTTTTTTAAAGTAAATAGGATGAGTTTCTCAAATAAAAAAAAGCATTCGGTTAAAAAACATTACATAAAAAAAAAAATAATAATTTTCAACCATGATTTTTATTTCTGATTGTATTTATCTAGATTCCAATACTTATATGATAATTAAGAACGGAAACTCATAGAAAGTTCGTTCTTGTGCCAAAATGTTTTTAATTTTAAATGCGGAGAAATGATTATCTATAGAACTTCTGGTTAAAAAATGCAAAAAACATCATTTATGAATTTTATGGCCTTGACATAATATTGGCATAAAAGAACAATTTGTATTTAAGATTATTATTAATTTTTAGGGCGTTTTCACTTTTTTTATTATGTGATAAATGTGCGGGTGGGCGATTTTTTCATTAGAGTTTAATCAAGGAAATTGACTAAAAAGGGAGCGGATAAAATCATTCTCCTTCTTTAGAGCTAACGCATTACAAGGATGGCAAATAGAAGTCCAGACCTGTTTCAGACTATAAGGGATTAATTTCTTAATTTCTCTTATTCTAAGAATGGTCTTTTGTCTTGACCATATATAGAGAAAAATATTAGATTGGACTTCACTAAAATTCAGACAAAAATAAATCACTTGCTGTGGCTTTAACTAGTGAGCTACCGGATTTCGTTTAAAACCGGAATGTTTTTTTTATCTCTAACAGCCAGTAAAGGGAAGGAGATGTCAAGGGATGAACCGCGACCTAAAATTGTGTACACCTACTTCCACTTCACATTCATTTCCAAGTAGAAGACAATAGATTATCTAATGAATTCCAAAGTAATTCCAAATAATTCCAAAGACTGTGTACATCTAATTCCAATCGCGGTTCACCCCTCGGCAGCTGTAGACCCTGCTTTCACACATCTCGTTGGGCACTGGCTAGTCTTTTCAAGAAGTAAAGGCGTGGCGATTCTAGTTTAAACATAGGGTCATATCCAGGAATACAAAAATCAACTTCAATGGCACACGACTGGTTTTGGAACATTACACCCAATAATTCAACAATGCACTGTTTCGTGAATTTCACCCACCTGATTACTAAGTGTACCATTGCTTATTTGCTAGATATTTTAATTACACATTATTTGTGTCTCTCAATTATATATCTTTCTTTATCAACAAAATAATGTAGAAAAAAAATGTTGTCTGGCCTAGGACTCAACTAATTACAAATTATTTACTTACTTTAACAGTGAAAATGTTTTTTTCTAGATATGAATAGAACAAGCCAAGATTTTCTCAGCTAACTCGCTTCTTTGTACATCTGTCTGCCTCTTTGTGTTGTTTAAATAAAATTCATATTTCAAGAACAGATTAAGATTTTTTAATGAAATTTACTATACCTGTAGATATCAATAATTTCTGTAAAAAAATAATAGTGGGAGTTATCAAATCGTTAACAACCTCCGGCAAAAAAATCGTGATTACTATAAAATCGAGCTAAATAAAAATATCTTCAACTTAAGCCTTAAAAGAAAAAAAAATGAAAATGTTATTTTTTCAATTATTTTAAATATTTATTCATTTTTTTTTGTCCACAAGCTTTTTGATCCGAATGGTGTCCATGCAGGTAAATTACAAGACTTACCTGTAGAGATGAATCATTATTGACTTTTATCAGGGAAATGTGTAATCTAAGTGGTTTCAACCGAAACAACTTTCCTGATAAACAATTCAACCAACGAACCATCAATGGCTTGTTATGTGACTCATTTAAATAAATAAATAAATCTTTATTCCTCGACCTGCTTAGAGGCACAAGTCCTGGGTGGCCAGATCTTCCAAACATCAATACAATCTAGCTACAATACATTAACAAATATCAATACAAATTAACTACAACAATTTAACAAATAATAAACAAGTAGGTACAAAAAAAAAGAAAAAGAAAAAAAAATATAAATGTAAGCTCATTAACAAATAACATGACTATAGATTTCCATCAAGACAAAAAGTAATTTAAAAATTCCGCGCAAAAATCCGATACCAGGCGCAAGCGACGCATTAGCCATCCCGGCATTTGGCATACGTTGTTAAGGAAACCTGGTCAACACCTTAACAGGGATGGTATGACCTCTCTCTACCTCATCTAATCTCTGCTTGTGACAACTAAATAAAATTTTGTACCAACAACTCTAGGATTTTAGAACTTAACAAAATGTATAATTGATTTAATAATAGGAGACAGAGGACTATAATCCCAAGTACCTAGTAATGAATAGACTGTTCCACAAATCAATGCAATATCCTACAAATGAACGCAAACCTACATATTAATATTTGAATTAACTAACTTGTAGGAACCAGACCTATTTAAATTAATACAATTCTTCCATAAATCTTTATAATCTAAATAGCCATCTGAATCATCCTCATAAAAAAAACCAATACTGATTTCAACACCTATACTTCTAGTCCCAAACCTGGATTGACTACCCCTTTCAACCATATTATTAAAAAAAAAAAAATTTAATAAACAAAATATTTATCTTAGCAACGCAGAGATTTCCTTATGACAGCCTAATTTTAAAACCAACCATTGCTTTTCCTATCTCTAAATGGAAGAAGAGTTAACAAACTCCCCACCCCCAAAGAGACAAAAAAAGAACTAATAAAAACCTACCAAAAAGCTTCAAATTCGAAAGACAGCTTTTTGTTTACCCACCAGACTTCAAAGAGACCTCAATAGCTATTTC
This sequence comes from Forficula auricularia, assembly GCA_024734495.1. NCBI lineage: Eukaryota > Metazoa > Arthropoda > Insecta > Dermaptera > Forficulidae > Forficula > Forficula auricularia. The sequence continues at coordinate 2,232,107 of JALMQS010000228.1, forward strand.
AATAAGAGGATAAATATTAAATAAATGAGTATAATTAAATTTTACAGTTTATTAAACACCAACCAGCAAATTACAATTAAAAAAAAAAAAAACATTTACCTACTTATTAAAGAAAATAAAGTTTTTTCATTAGAATATTTAAATTAACATAGAATAACATTTTAATAATTTGTTTTAAAAGGTATCTCTTAGAACACATATACTAAACCTGGGAGATTTAAATCTAAATATAATTTATTTTTAAATAACAAATTTGAATCATTATTAACTTGGAAATTATATCAATAATGATTTATTAATTTTAATATCAGCTAGAGATAGTCCGCAACACCTGGAATTGAGTCGGCAGATTAAAAATGAATAAATATAATTTTTTTTTTCCTTCTGTCCCTCTCTCTCTCTCAAACAAAAATTAATGTTTAGCTTTTCTCATCTTGTGTACTATTTGGAATGATTGATGATGAAGGAAACACAAATGAGAAAAGGAGCGGAATGAATAATGGTAGCTATCAGCGCATGAAAGAAGAGATAGACTAGGCAGTAGGCAACTTTTGGTATTAGTACAAATAATAAAAATTATGGAGAGTTTCATTAAATATCCATTTCGATTTTTTTTCCAAATATCATCTGCGTATAATTAATTAATGCGAAATAATATAACTATATATTTATTATTATACAATATATTCCTTTTGATTAATTTTCTGATATTTTTAGTTTGTCGAATAGGACTCCAAAGGATTATTATAATTATTTTACCATTCAATGTGCCTTAAAATAAAGAAAAATAAAATAAATAACTGTTGAAGGAGACAATAAAAGAGTGTGTCTTCTGCTGGAATTATAAATTTTATTTATTTATAACGAGACTATAGTTTATATATCCAAAATAATAAAACAAGTATAAATTTCAATTCTTAGCTTGCCCACCCTGTATAATTTATTTACCTAACCACATGAAAGATTTTAACCTTTCATTCATAAATTAATTCCTGTGAATCCATTGTAATAGACTGATGAAGAGGGCAAAGCCCTCGAAACTATAGTCTCGTTATAATAAATAAAATGTATAATTCCAGCAGAAGACACACTCTTTTATTGTCTCCATCAATATATAAAAATTCTGCTATTCTAGACAAAAACTTTCATTTTATATAACTGTTAGAGATTTTAACCACTGGTTGGTGAGATGGGTTCTGTGGAATCTCCAGGGTATTTTATTTTAAATGTAATACATTCATGGTATATGGTCAAGTATTGTAATTGTGCATGAAAAAAGTTGTTTGTTTTTTGCTTAGTTTTTTCGAAATATCTCTTAAATGGCTGAAACCGAGAGGTGATCCGCGGTTGGAACTAGGTGTACACCTCTTTCGAAGTATTTTGGAATATGGGTTCGCACGAGACGAGACGAGATTTGAGAAAATATCTGCTCGGTCTCGTGAATTGTCAAAAAAAGACAGTATCGTCTCGGTCTCGGACTCGTCTCGTCAGGGCTAGTCTCGTTTGGTCTCGTTTAGCCTCGTTTGGTCTCGTTTAGCCTCGTTTGGTTTCGTTTAGGCTCGTTTGGTCTCGTTTGGTCTCGTTTGATCTCGTGTGTTCTCTTTTTGTCTCGCCAAGTATCGTTACATTCTTATTTTTTTGAAGTATAGTAAAAATATAAAAAATAAAATAACTGAAATTAATTTTTTTCCTTACGAAAAAATATTTCACACGATATCTATTATTTTTTCATTAAATTTCCTAATTGTTAAAAAAATATATATTAGTTAAAAATAGATTATCATTGTAAAATTGTAAAAATTGTTCATCGCGGAGAGTCATTGACCAAGTGTTTTACAATATTTATTTTCAATAAATTTAAAAATATATTTTAATTTATTCAATACACTATTCTTTTTAACCACTCAAAAAATGGTTACGAGACCACGAGACTAGACACAAGACTCTCGCGGTATCGTCTCGTTTTCGTTAACGCGGTATCGTCTCGGTCTAGTCTCGTGCGAATCCCTATTTTGGAAGTACTTAGAAATATTTGAAAGTGCTTGGAAATATTTGGAAGTAATTGGAAATATTTGGAAGTACTTGGAAATATTTAGAATTACTTGGAAATATTTGGAATTACTTGGAAATATTTGGAAGTACAAGTGGAAGTAGATGTACAGCATATTAGCTCGCGGTTCACCCCCCGGCTGAAACCATTTTGATAAAGAAAAATTGAGCGAAAACATGGCGTTTTGTCCTACAAAAAAGCCCTAATGTGGGAACATCAAAAAATTCATATTTTACGAAATATATCTTTTTGTCAAAATGTCTGTTAGTACGTTAGTTAGACAAAATTTAGAATGTTTTTGTTTCTGTCATAGAAATTAGATCTAGAATTCAATTTGTATTGATATATTCGTAATCAACACTAGAGAATTAATTAGATTTGCCTGTTTTTATATAGTATAAAAAATGTTGTTGACCGGTGTAATTAATGATAGCATCTGAGAGTTTTTTGAATCAGAAAGGCCAACCACCAAATGTCATTTACTTTCAGATTAATTAATAAATTAATATAGTACTTTCTTACTTAGTGAGTTTTGGAGACTATATAGCCTGCCTCCCTTGCAATGATTCTCCATTGCTCTCTTGCTTTTGCAGTTTCTTGCCAAAAAATTAATATAGTAAAGTAAATTACTCTATTAGATTTTAACATGTGCTAAGCGCGTAAGGTCTTGTCATGGCAAAAATTTGACTGACCATAATTCTAGACTAAGATCCCAACGACCCCAGCCCTACGTCAAAGTACATATAAAGCCTAAGATTTTTTCTATGGGTTGGTACCATAGTAGGTTATAGCTTATGGCTATTAGCTAACTTGGGTCAGGGGGGCTTTGGCAGATAGCAATTACCGAACAGGTGAAAAAATGGGTTAATCTACGTCATAGTAACAAAACTAGTTTTTTAATATGTCATACAAGATAGTATTAGCGACTTACAATTACTATTGCAAGACGCTCTCGGAAGGTCCTTGCTGTAGCCAGACGCCTCAAAGATCGAAAAATAGATAATAGCTAAAAATCTGTAAAAATTCTGAAGGACAGAGTTTTATAGGCTATCCCCCAAGTTTCAAGTCTCTATCTCAATTTTAACCTGAGCCCCACAGCGATGTAAGTTTCCCATCTAATGTCTTTACCAAATAAAATCATATACCTATATAGGTGTATGTTTATTTATTTTTAGCAGAGAATGTCCACTTTTTGATTATTGTTTCAATTAATTAGGCTGATGAGTAATTTTGATATAAACGTTTATTTAAATATTATTATTTAATTAAATTAATTGAGCCGCGTAAATTTGAATAATTTTCATGATTCAGCCTGCAAATTTTTCGCATTTCATAAATCATTTCATTATATTTTTGTTTTTGAAAAGAAAAAATAAATTTGGCACCCGACAGGATTCGAACCTGCGTCTTACTCTTTAGCCGAGGCTGCGCTAACCAACTGCGCCACAGATGAATTCTACCGGATAAGCCATATTAGATTGATATCATTTTTCCTTTTGGCGGTTATCTTCTAGACTAGTCTAGTGACTTTTGATTTGTATAAACATTTTATTTTTATCGAACTTAGTTTCATATTTTTTTGTAATTAATTAAATTAATTGAATCGCGTAAATTTGAATAATTTTCATGATTCAGCCTGCGAATTTTTTGCAGTTCATAAATCATTTCATTATTTTTTTGATTTTTAACTTATTATTTAACTTGATTCACGGTGGTGCTGAGGATTCTTATAGGTGTTAAATGAAAGGCTTATTTTTCATCAATTTTTAATTTATATAAATATTTCGGAAATTTTGTGCAATGATACTTCTTCAGTGGACCTTTTTTGTGCAAATACAATAATAAAATGTTTGGTATGGTATGGCATTAAATTAAGTTAAATAATTTTTTTTGCACAAAAAAGGTCCACTGAAGAAGGAATACAATATAAAATTTCCGAAATATTAGGATAAATTAAAAAAAAAAAAACATTTAAAATTAAAAAACTGCTGAAAAATAAGCCTTTCATTTAATTATTATTTAAATATGCCTTGTGAGCAATTTATAGTTTTCATTGTTTTCAAAGTCCATCTTAGAATAGAAACTTCTAAAGAAATTTGGTTAAATGAGATTTTCCAAAAGCACTTTCAATTTGCAAGGCTCTCTCTCCCAAAGCCATTCATCTTCTTAATAGAATAGAAAGAATTATTCGTCATAAATCTAAGATTTTCTCCACAAGACGCATTCTTAATCTAATAAGAATTTATTTCATTTATTTACTTAATTCAACTTGCTAACTATTTGTTCTAAAACGCTTCTTTTCATAAAGAAATGCTGTAAATTACTATGCTTTGCGCTCCACCACCGTAGTTCCATTTCCCACGCAATAAATTAATTTACATAAGAATATTAATGGATTTTTAGATCTTTCAATCTGAACATTAGGTACTGAATATAAAAGTTCAAATCGGGGAGAGCAAAGATTTAAGATTTATAAAGAAAATCATTAGAAACTGATTCTGAGTTGCTAGCAATAATTTTTATTACACGTCAGAAGGATTGTATTCATCCACTCAGGAATTGAACCCGAGTTCTAGAAAATATTTTAGTGCCTTATATAAGTCAGATGGGTCCATCACACAGGGTAGCTATTGGTCCGGATTTCTATTTGGGTCTCGTATTCAAATTCAATCCCCGGGGGAGTAAATACGACCCTTCTGACATGTGATAAAAATTTTACATAACAATTCTTCAGATTCAATAAATGACAATTTCTTGTCATTTTCTTTATATAAATTAAGGGACCTTACTCTTTTAGGGAGTTTTATACTCTATTTTCGTGAACAGTACTCCTTTTAAAAACTGTACTCAAAAAATATTTCTTTGTCCATCTAAAAAGAAGAACTATAACTATTATAGTAGAGAAAGATATGGCAATTTATATAATCTCGGAAATTAAGAAAAGAACAGTGAAAAAAGAGAAGAAGATGAAAGAAAAAAAGAAAATACCTGGAGAGGGTTGGAAGATCAACTGAGGAAGGTAAGCATGCGACTAGAAATAATGGAATTCTTGAAACATTAATGAAAGAATCATTCATCCACACATTTATTAAATAATTTAAAAAGTTAAAATTTATTTACCTTAGCCTATTCTAGAAACGGCACTCCACTTTCTACCTTTGGACTATTATTATTAGTCTTGGACATAGGCCTTTTCTACTGTATAATTCAAAATATCCAAATTTGGCACTTAGACCCTTTAGAATTTACACTCCTCAATTGTTATTTGCGTTCGACATTGTCTTAAAATATATTTAACACTTTACCATTGTTATCTATTGAAGAGCGAATTTTGCGAGACGTTGATTTGATCGAAATTATTAATTATTTTGGTTACGAGAAAGCCCGTCTATAGAATTATAAGAAAACATACGTTTAAATATATAAATACGATTGAAACTCTTAATTTGTTAGGAAAGCTTGAATTAGCCGCCACTCACACCAACCCTATCTATATAATAAAAATGAATTTCTGTTTCTTTGTAAGCGCAGATCTCCCAAATGCCTGGACCGATTTGGCTAATTTTTTTTTAATGTTCGTAATAGTCCAATTCAGGTTAGTACGAAAAAAAAATTGGAAAAGTTTCCCGGAAAATAAGAAAAATCAGGAAAACCTAAAAAAAAAAAAAAAAATCAGGTTAGCCAACATAGCTTGCCAGACAATAAAAGAACTAAAGGAGCAAAAAAAAATTTAATAATGCAACAAAGATTTAAAAAAACTATCTATTATTTTTAAAGTACATTTAAAAACAAAAATTAAAAAATAAACTGCAACGGATCGTTGCTAAACTTTATCCAAATTCATTTGAAATATTAATATGTTTATTTCTTTGTTATTAATCAGATGTCACTTGCAATTTACAGTTCATGTTGACTTTAATTCAAAAATAATGATCGATTCTCATTTAACAGTCGATGAATAACCATCCTACATTCGATTTTTGACGTTTCGGTTTTTATTGGTAGCCATTGGTGAAGACATGGAGGAATCGACTTAAAATAAAAAATAGCAATCGATTCTCATCTAATACTTGGGGAATAACAATTCTACATTAGATTGTTGACCCTTCGATTATTATTGATAACCATTGCTGAAGACATGGAGGAATCGACTTAAAATCAAAAATAACGATCGATTCTTATCTAATACTAGAGGAATAACCTTATTCCGTTCCATTTTTGATGTTTTGCCTATTAATAGCAAGCTCTACTTAAAACGTGGAAGAATCGACTTAAAATCAAAAAGACTAAATTCTTTTATGAAAACAACTCAAGCCTGAGAATAAGATATTTTTTTATAAATAGATTGTATATACTTTTGTGTCTAGCAAAATGAATAATAATTGTATTTTTCAAGTCTTCTTATCTATAATACCTACATATAATATAATTTTTTTTTATTTTCCCCTTAATGATAACAAGTGGATTTTTAATACATTTTAAATATTTGTTTATAAAAAATGTATAGGTTCCATCACATAGTCAATTTTTACTATATTTTAATTTTTCTAGTGGTGTTAGACTAGGTAACTTGTTAAAACAAGTCTTCTGTTTTATTCCTCATTGAAGGGACTTATGAACAAGTACGTTCTTTATTGCTCTATATTCGTCGGCCATTCGTGATGCCCTTTGGCTGGTTGCGGAGGGATCGGTTTGGGATGCTCTGCTTGCCCTACTGTGCCCCCGAGCGGCCCGCCTTAGGGATCAGCATTTGAGGGCTGGCGAATTTATGGAAATATGAACGAATACGATCGGCTGGCTAAATGGGCATCTATGTTCCCGAGGCCAATAAAAAAAAAAAAAAAAAAAAAAAATATTTGTTTCATCTTATTTGTTATGAGTGTACTATATATATTTCAGTTAAATAGAATCTTAAATTATATCTATTTAAGACTTTATAATAAAACAATTATATTTATTCTCTGTAACTAATAAAACATCAATAAAGCAGCCAAGTGAGGGTCCAGGGGCCTAAGCCCCCTGGCTAGTAAAAGGGCCCGACCCGATACCTATCAGTTCAATAAATAAGCAAAAATATTTTTAACCCTGACCATCAGAAAAAATAAAATAAAAGATTTTTAAATCAATTAATTGTATCGTTAGTTTTTTTTATCACACGATCTAAGGGAAAATCATATGGTATTCACCTTAATTATTTAAAAGATGTATTGAATTTTTCCTTTGTTATTTACTAAATTACTCAGTTTTTGAACAGGGTTTCTTGGCCAATTTGTTATATTTCTTCCTCTTAATAATAAAAGGAACAAAACAGAAAAGAAAAATAAATAAATGAGAAAATACAAAGATAAACAAAGCCAAAAATTAAAAAAGAAAAAATAATACATAGTTAGGTTAATTGTAATTTTTTGAAATTTGAGAAATGAGCTTAGCTTCCACTACCCTTAATATTTTAAAGATCTTGTTAATAAATATATGAGTAGAGATGTTTCCACTTCTTACGTCTTTTTTAATTATTCAAAAGACTCTTAAAAGTTCCATGAAATTTGCACACTCTGCATTGACTCTATTATTCATAAGTATAATTTCAAACTAGTGATATAGTTACGCCGTATCCTTCAGATATTTCTTTTTTATTTGCTATTATTTCTGTAAACCATTCGAATTATTTAATTGCCTTTTGTTTGCAATTAAACAAAAAGGAGTGAACTGAATTTGTAATGGAATTCTCTGTAGCTCGAACTTAAATTTGAAATTGACCCTAAAAAAGAATATAAAAACATCACTTTAAGCGCTCTTCTATTCTTCTTTAGAAGTCAAGTATTTTTAATTAAAACTATATTATTTTATCCATATTTTATAATGCAAATAAAAAGAAGTACAATTAATAGTAAAATTGCTAGTTTGATAAAATGGATATTTTCTAGGGGATAAAATCCATTAACAAACCAATTTATCGGAGGAGTTGATGCCATCAACTGGATAATCCTGCTTGAGATTGAATGAAATTCACTCTCAGGCCCACCCTCACTCTCAGGCCTGCTTAAACAGATGTTCACATCAATCAGCTCTGCCAATAAATGCCACAATTTGTTTGTTTGTATGTTTAAGACTTAAAAACATTACAGAAATTTAAAGTGAAACTCTCTCAGGGGTTCCCCCTAGCTTCATGACTCACCCCACAGTTTCATGAAAAGTACCCCCCCCCCCCCATTTATTCAATTATAAAAAATTAGAAGAGCTTTTTTTTACCTTTTGTTGAAGATAAGACTTGATCGCTTTTATTTTTAGCATATAATACTAAATTGCAACAATTTTCAACCCCACCCCCCTGTGGACATACATGTATTACTATATTAGATAAACTAATTGAATGACACAGTAAATACTGAATAAACAATAAATTATATTGAAAATTAAAAGATATTTGAAAACGTTCTCTTTAACTCTAAACGAATTCTTTAATTGAAATCACAGGGAGTTGGATAAGAATTAAATTATAAACAGTTTTATCATTTCATGTATCAAACGTTTCGTCTTTTTATTTTCGACTTCTTCAGTGGCTCAAATTATGACAACAAAGAAAATCGAATCACAATAATAATCATTATATACTTTTTACATAGGTTAAGTTAGCTTTTAACACCTCACTAAATAACTCAATAATTGTCTGATGTTCTTGAAACTATGATATTATTTCAGCCACCAAAGAAGTCTAAAATAAAATGACGAAACGTTAAAGAATAAAACTTTGTTTATAATTTAATTCTTATCCAACTCCTTACGATTTCATTTAAAGAATATTTGAAAATGTTTCTATAGAAAATCAAGAGAGAAGGCTAACTTCTATAAATCCGACGTGTTGTGTTATTATTTTTAAATTACTTTTTGTCTTTTGATGGAAATCTATGGTCATTATATTTGTTAATGAGCATACATTTCTATTTCTTTTTCTTTTTCTTTTTCTTTTTTTTGTACTTTTGTTTATTATTTGTTAAATTGTTGTAGTTAATTTGAATTGATGTTTGTTAATATATTGTAGCTAGATTGTATTGATGTTTGGAGGATCTAGCCACCGAGGGCTTGTGCCTCTAAGCAGGTCGAGGAATAAAGATTTATTTATTTATTATTTTTACTATGTTTTATGGAGTGTTTCACCCCATCGGAATTTTGACCCGAATGCCAAAAAATGCAATCCGGACATTTGGCTTTCCCACAGAGGTGCAATCACATTTGACTTATATATTACACACGTAATTTATTTTACTCAAAAATCGATTTTTATCATTAAAACCCTCCAAATAATTTAATTAAAATATATTTACTAAAATTAATTTTTCAAAAATATAGGATTTAATTCTCATTGTTTGACTGAACATTTCAATCTGAAGATTTAATATGTAATTTTAATTTTTTCGGCTCTTACTCTATCGGATTTTGGTCTTATTTTCTAACAAATTCCAGCTTACTTTCTTTTCGGCGCTTAAAAATTTAAAAATAATAAATTTTTGAAGCCCTTTACTGGCTGTACGCATTATGCCATTGGGGTAAATTAACTAAATTTGTGACCATTAAAATTTCATTTAAATATTTTAAACTAAAAATTTTGAAGCCACAAATTTAGAGTGTCCTTCAAAATGGAAAGAATGCATTTTAATTGAAAGTACTATTTTCTCAACTTAATTATTCTTGTCGAATTTAACTTGGCCTAGATTTCACTACTTTTCAAAACTTGGCCTGTTTTTTCATAGAAGTATTTTGAGTGTGATTTTCTCTTCTTTTTGTAAGCTAATATGTAGCTTTTATTTTTATTTATTTATTTATTTTTTGAGAGGTTTTAATTTACGTTTAAGTCGACGAAACGTTGGCTGATAGAATCCTAACAAATTTTATTAAATTAGAATTTAAAATAAAGATTTGGAGTATAAAGAGTTTAGATACAGAGTATCAGATTCTATACAAAAAACTATTTGAAGTTGCACCATCGGAAACAGTTCGAAATTGTTTACATTTTGTAAGTATTAGATATAATAGTGAATTTAACAAGAAAAAGAACGGAAATATTAAAAAGCTTAAAGAGTTAATTACATCTAGCATGCAGTTCCAGCCTGGCTAAAAAAAAAAAAAAGAAATTTGCTAAATAAATGTAATTAAATGTTGACGATAAAAATAGATTGAAATATATATGACATATAGTATATTGACATATATTTTAATAAATTGGACAAATGCAACATAATATGTCATTTATCTGCCATTGCTAAACTTTTTGAATACATTGTCTATGATATTATTTCTCCATTATGTAATGACTTCATCATTACAGAACAACATGGATTTCGGCCAAACAAATCAACCACCTCAAACCTTCTTCTGTTTGAGGAGCTTGTTATTTCGTCTTTTGCTAGAAAAAAAACAAGTAGATGTGATTTATACTGATATTAGCAAAGCTTTTGACACTGTAGACATTGACTGGCTTGTGTCAAAATTAAAAGACTTCGGTTTTGATGGTATGTTGTTGAGGTGGCTGGATAGCTACTTACATGATAGACAACTTAAGACACAGTTAAAACAAGTTAAGATTAATAACTCTTTATCATATGCCTATAGGGCTAGGTCAGGGGTCCCACAAGGGTCCCATTGGGTCCCCTACTGTTCTTAATTTTTATTAATGATGTCTCTTACACTTTTAATAATGTAAAATTTCTTCTCTTTATTGATGACCTCAAGCTTTTTCGTGAGGTTGGAAATTCTCAAGACGCTGTGTACTACAAAATAATTTTTTAGGGTTAATCAACTGGTGTGATAAAAATGGCTTCAAGATAAATTTCAACAAATGCTTTTCAATGTCTTACTATAGAGGAAAAAAGAGAGTAAATTATGACTATATGGGCGTTGATAATAATAAGTTAAAGAACATATCTACTTTCAGGGACCTAGATGTAACGTTTAACAGTTCGCTTGGTTTTGAAGAACATATAACGGAGATAACAAATAGTGCGATAAAGCTAGTTGGCTTTATTACCCGTAACACGAGACACTTTAGAAACATATTTGCGCTGAAAAATCTATTCTGTTCCATTGTTAGAAGCCGGTTGGAATATGCTAGTCCAATTTGGTCACCCTATTATAAAACTTATATTCAGAGACTTGAAAGGGTGCAGAGAAAATTTCTGAGATATACTAGGTTTGGCGGTTAATAATGTCCTTTTTTTCTAACAGATGGCATTTCGGTATTTTTCCATCAAACTCATCCAAATATTTTTTTGGTTTTATAGTGTTGGTAATCACCTTTCAAATGGCATATAACATGTCAACATTCGGTTCATTTGTGTATGAGATATTGGCTTGTATACATGGCGGATTTTGTGGCGAAAAAAATAGCATTTGCTGGAGGTGATGTTGCACTATTTTTTAATGAAGAAATCGGCTGCGGAAACGGCTCGTATTCTCGGGGGAGTTTATGGGGACCATGCTCCATCTGAAAAAATCTGCCAACGTTAGTTTGGACGGTTTCGAAGTGGTGATTTTGATGTGAACGACAAGGAGCGGCCTGGACAGCCGAAAAAGTTTGAGGATGCTGACCTAGAGGACTTGCTGGCAGAAGATCCGCGCCAATCGCAAGGAATGCTTTCAAAGAGACTCGGAGTAGGCCGCAGAACAGTTGGTGACCGGCTGAAAGCATTGGGAAAGATCCACAAGGAAGGCAGATGGGTGCCACATGACTTGAACGACCGGCAAATGGAGAAGCGAAAAATGATGGCTGAAATGTTGCTGGTTCGTCAAGAAAGGAAGTCGATTCTGTATCGTATCCTCACGGGAGATGAAAAGTGGATCTATTTTGACAATCCCAAGCGCAAAAAGTCATGGCTTTCACCTGGAGAAGCGGCACCATCGACACCACGGAAGAATCGGTTCTGAAAGAAAACAATGCTGTGCATCTGGTGGGACCAAAAAGGTTTGCTGTATTATGAGCTGCTAAAACAGGGTGAAACTGTTGATGCGGGCCGCTACAGACAATAATTGATCAATTTGAATCATGCATTGATCGAAAAACGATCGACGAAAGAAACCATCAAAGCGCTCGAATGGGAGGCCCTACCCCACCCGCCCTACTCTCCAGACCTCGCTCCATCGGATTACCACCTCTTTAGGTCAATGGCACACGGATTGGCTGACCAGCACTTCGCTAATTACGAAGAAGTGACAAAATGGCTCGAATCTTGGCTCGAGGAGAGAACAGGCAGATTTTCTTTTTCTCTGTAATCTCATCAATGGCAAAGTGGACGACTCTCGATTCTTGGAATTAGTCACCTTCAATGTTAGCAGCCATAGAACTAGGAATTCAGAAATACTGTCAATTCCCACCCATAGATTTTCATACCTGATTTACTCGGGTATGAGTCGCATATTAAGAACACTAAATCAGAATATGGCTCTCGATATATTCAATTCATCCAGAAATGAGATTAAAAATCATTTTTTCCGAAAGCTTGGCACATAAATGTTTGTATTTATGTTTGTGTTTTTTCGTTGTATGTACTTGTACTTATATTTATATATGCTTATATTTTGTATTCATGTCTAATTCTGTAATTATATCTGTATTTATATCTACATTCTACATATCTAGATTTGCATTCATATTCGTGATTATATTTGTATCTGTATCTGAATCTATATTTTATAGTTGTTTTTTTTTCTTGTATTTGTATTGTGTTAATATCTAAAATTATTGTTAAACATTTTTTTTCTCACTACTCTATTGTATAAATTGATTAAAATTGGGCTTTCTGCCCGTGTATATATTAATAAATAAATAATATAATTTTAATGTTATTTAAGGTTGAAATTTCTTTATGTAAGGATCAAAAGAAAAAAGATTCTATTCTGTTTTTTTTTTTTTTTTAACAGTGTTACTTCATTTTATTTATGTTATTTCTCTTTTATATCTAATGTAATTGTTAATATAAAAAGAAAAGAAAGAAAAATTGTCTATGTGAATGTGCCTGATGTTTTTTGAAATTTGTGTTTCTGATGGTCATCAATGGTAACGAAGATAAAAAGAAAATTTAGACGAATGTGTGGCATGTCTATTTGGTGGGCAAACTATTAATACATGTTTGTTTTGGAATTATAATTGTACTTTTGTATCTTGATATTAATAATGTTCTTATAATTGTAGAATCCCTGAAGAAGTCGGCATAGTCGACGAAACGTTGGCTGATAAATAAAAAAGTCACACATAAAAACTTGTCCGTATTTTCCCATTATAAACTTAAAAAAAAAGTTTAATTTACCCTACAAATATCTCTCAATTTTAGAGGGTAGTAAAGTTTTTCTGATTAATTTTCACCCTTATTAATCTCCAAACCTTACAAAATTGTCAAATTTTAGCATTCTATTTCTTTCTAATTTTTTCTTATTACTTGAATTAATAAGGTAATTATTTATTTTACTAAGTATTTTATTTTATTGATTCCTCCCTGTCTCTTTTAGAGATTTAGAACTAATTACATACATATTATATACTTCTTTTGTTTGGATAATCTTCAATTGTAACAATTTAATAATTTATTTTTTACTTGTCTATCTTCTCCCACTCTCTCCACCACATATCACACTTCTTTATTTATTTTGCCACTAATATTTCAAGTCCATATGTGTATTTTACTTTTTTCTTCCATTCTTTCAGTGCTTGATTTTTTATTCTTTGCTTTATTGCCTCATACTTCCATATATGTACAAATGATTCTTTTTTTCCCCACACTGCAGATCTTCTCCCTCATCCATGCTTTTCCTCCCTGCCCTCAATTTCCCATTCGCATTTTTCCCCTTGTCATTTTATCCCTCTATCTAACACAGTGTTTCCTAGCCTTTTCAGTTTTGTCACCCCCTATGACCAAGCAAGCCATGTGTCTTTACGCCCTGTTGAAAAACATGAGAAAATAAATCTAAAAAGTTATTAGGATTATTGACTGTTTACCATTTGTTTTTCTACTAAAAATTCTTAATGGTCTTTCACTTTTAATTTATAGGACTTTGATGGTGTAATTACTATTTAAAAATGAAAATTAGTTAAAAATATGACAATAAAAACATACTTTGAGAACTATAAAAAATTTTGTGCTACTATATTAATTAGTCTGATTACCCAGTTCGAATAGCTATTATGGTATGCTCCTATGGAGGTAATTAACTCGAGGTTAGGAATCGCGGATCTAACACATTCTTCCACTCCCACTTTTTTTACAACTTTTTTTTCTCTTGGTTTTGATTATCTACCATTGTATAATTTATCTTCCTTTTAAGTACCTCTACAGCATCGGACAACAGAGCCCATGCCACATCTGAGCCATTAGCTTTATTCCACATTGTTTTCATATTTTGGGCCATCTCATTCTTTAGATGTCTTAGTTGTTCCTGGAGACAGACCTTTGACATATATGATGATCAATCTCATCAACCTTTAGAATGTATTCCGCATACCAAACTAAGTTTATCAATTTCGCATATTCCATCTTCCACGCGCAGTCCGGTGTATTTTGATCCAAATCCATTATCATCTTATCGTATATCTTATATCGTATGTCTTTTCGAAAATAATTTTAAACATTCCGAACGCCATTAAAGTAATAAACCAGCTTTTTAAACAACTGCATATTTTTATACCAGCTACTAGAAGCACTCCTTTTGTAAATTTCCAACATTTAATTCGTGGTTCTTGCCGCTTAATAGTAATTTTCTCCTTTTTTAAAGTCGGGTAAAAATACTTTTTATTTTTCATTATTTAATTTATTTTAATTATATTTAATCAAAAACACATGCAATCTGCATCTGAATAAGAATTAACAGAAATAAATTGTTTCCTTGTTTTATTTTTTATTTTTTATATTAGGTGTTATATCTACTTCTAAAATAAAAAACCTTATTGAGAAAATTTAAAAATTTTACATCATAATTTTTCACAAATTCTTGAATAAACATGGGATTTTTTATTTATTCAATAAAAAACATATTTCATTTAATACATTCATTTCAAATTATTCAAATAAATATGCATTCTAAGTTTTGCAGAAATCACATTCTCAGGCCACCGGACTATAAAAACTCAACCGAGGGAACTGAAAAGCCCCAATTAGTATTATTTTAGTTGCGTGACAACAACTCTATACAAACATACAAATACATATATTTATATTATAATAAACTAAATTATTTCCCACATCTAGTCTATAAAACACATAGAACTTTTGTTCTCTCTTCTGATTTATTTATTCTATAAATTTGTGTCATACATTTCATTTAATATTATTTTAATCCATGTCATAAAGTCAAAAAGAGGATTACAATATTTTTTTAGTTTTTATAATAAAACTCAATTCTCAATAAAATTATAATACACCTTTTATGTTTTTATTTACTATATAAATTACGATCTTGTGTCTAGCATATTCAAAAGGAATAGACCAGCCAAATTAGATTTTTTTTGTTACCAAAATAAATGAGGGATTGAAAAAACCCTACAGTGACTTTCCGATTCAGTCGTGAAATGTCAACCAACAATTTTCAAAAGACCCTGGTTTGAAGAATAGGGAATAGCGTTGATCGCTAAAAGTATAAATTTGATTTCCACCAAATATAAAAGAAAAATATTCTGGTTAAAATCAGATCGAGAGTCAGCTGGCCAAGAAAGAATGTTTTGAAATCCAAAGACATGACTGAACCTTGGCTTATGCCCCAAATAATAATAAAGCGTTTAAAAAATGGGCACGAAGAAAAGGTGAAATCAACGCCGAAATGAAGCTTGGTAAAAAATAACATAAAATTCTCTCAGTAAGTTGTTTGATTTGCTTTATTTGGTTTATGATAAAGAAATTTTATCAATTTTTTATGTTAATCTGCACGTAGGTCTTAACGTCTAGGGGGCGCAGTAGGGTGGTCTTTATTTTGGGTATTTTCGAATTTTTACGCTGACAAGAGCTCATATGGTTCGAAATAAATAAATAAAATATTCCCCAAGTTTCAAGTCTCTATCTCAATTATAACCTGTGCCTCCAGCGATCTAAGTTTTTCATCTAAATAACATGGCGTTTTTGTCATTGAAAGATCAATTTATTATTCCGGCCAAAGTAATGGTTCAAAAAATTTGAAACTCTGTAGACTTTATCCTCATAATAGTAGCTATCCATCAGAATTTTTACAGATTTTTAGATATTATAATTTTGGAGTCTATAACTTAGTACACTAAGATATAGCAATATTTTATCTAGCTGTAATTCCAAAATTATATTAGCTAAAAATCTGCAATAATTCTGATGAATAGCTAGTGCTGATGAAAAGTGGATCTATTTCGACAATCCCAAGCGCAAAAAGTCATGGCTTTCAGCTGGAGAAGCGGCACCATCGACCTCACGGAAGAATCGGTTCGGAAAGAAAACAATGCTGTGCATCTGGTGGGACCAAAAAGGTTTGCTGTATTATGAGCTGCTAAAACCGGGCGAAACTGTTGATGCGGGCCGCTACAGACAACAATTGATCAATTTGAATCAGGCATTGATCGAAAAACGGCCGCAATGGGCTCAAAGACATGGACGTGTCATTTTGCTCCACGACAACGCTTCGTCGCACACCGTCAAATCGACGAAAGAAACCATCAAAGCGCTCAAATGGGAGGCCCTACCCCACCCGCCCTACTCTCCAGACCTCGCTCCATCGGATTACCACCTCTTTAGGTCAATGGCACACGGATTGGCTGACCAGCACTTTGATAATTACGAAGAAGTGGCAAAATGGCTCGAATCTTGGCTCGCCTCGAAAGGGGAGAAATTCTAGTGGGAGGGGATACACAATTTGCCGGATCGTTGGTCAAAATGTGTAGAATCCGATGGTGCATACTTTGAATAAGTCACTTTTGCCAGTTCTGAAAAAATTTGTGTTTTCCTCATGCCGAAAAAAGGACATTATTAACCGGCACACCTAGTATAAGGATATACAGTCTAGAGAGTTTCAAATTTTTCAGATTTTAATTGAGATAGAGACTTGAAACTTGGAGGATATTTTTTTTATTTATTTCGAACCATATGATCACTTGTCAGCGTAAAAATTTGAAAATACCCAAAATAAGGACCAATCTAGGGCGCAGTCCCCTGGTCAGGGCGATGCCCGCCGAATGCGGATTTCGAAACTGGTTGAAATCATACTTCAGCTAAGTGGGTTATTTATTCAAAACGCGAAATTAATGAGGTTGTCTCCTGTTTGATGAAAATAAATATGCACTCTCTTTAATTTACTTTTAAAAATTAACAACTCGTTTACTCTCGGAAAGAAAATCTTTTTACTTTTAATTTTAATTTTTATTTTATTTTTATGTTTTTCGTTTTACGTTCACAAATGTTTAACTTCTCTTTTGTTATATTCTATTTTCTAATCAAATTTGAAATGAATTTAAGTAGTTTTGGAAATTGATCAAATGAGCTTAGAGTAGCTTGCTGAAATTAATTATGTCTAAGCTTTGTAACAAGCTACCGCAATATAATTACCCAGAGGTATATTCTCTAATGTTATTGCTTAAATTTTATAAAGAAATTTGCAATGGTGTAACTAAAAGCGGAGTTTAGAGAACTTCAAATAATTTGTTTAAAATATTTCAAGCAAGATTGGGATCACAGAGGCAAAGAATTATCATTATGAGGAATAATAATCATAAGGGACTATATATTTCATAACCATTTTTGAAATTATTTCAAAAATAATAAACTAAATTCTAAGTTAGAGAATTAATTTATATTTAAGTAATAAAACAATAATAAAACTTTAATGTTTTTTGTTTTTTTTTATTCCCTAAGGTTTCATTTAATTTATTTGAATTTTCTCCTGATCTATAAATGGGACTGTTTTGCATTAGTAATAATAATCAATTTTATTTTTTATTAATTAATGCATATATAGTAATATAATACGTGTATCTATTAATGAATTGGATTATCTGATTAAAATTCAGTTCAGAAATTAAATGGACTCTAATTTCCATAAATATAGCCTGTAAAAATTTTTAGCGTTGCATCCAAAAACCGGCTGGCGATAAAGTCGGAAGTGCCCTTTTCCATCAATCCTTAAATACCCCTTATACATAAATATATTCGGAAATAATTTTTAATATTCAGCTCAGAAGCAATTGACATTATAAAGAAGCTAGATTATATTGAATCTCTGAATGATAATAACATTTTAATAATTATTGATTATAAGAGCGTTTTGATGTTTATTAAAACCAGTGGGCACCACAAGACTTTCACATTAGTTTCTCACTTAATTAAAATCATCATACCAATTCCCTTAATTCAAATTATTCCAATTTAGTTTTCCGCCAAGCCGTTTTGAGTAAAAATCAACTTCCAGTGTTCCGATTTCAACCAAAAGCTTTCTGTACTCCTAGCCTATTTTAATCTTAAGTTTTGAATTTCGTAGCTCTGAGATGTATGGTTGCGAAACGCAGGGGGAGTACACAGATAAGTTTTTTTTACATCGTTTATATAAGTTCACTTGTATCTATCTATCTATTTATCTATCAATGTTACTTTTGTTCTGTTAAATCCCGCAAACATTTTTCTATAAAAATAATTGTTTATCTACTCAATTTAAATGAAATTATATGAAAATAATAATAAAAATAAATACATTTCATGCTGTTAAATTCCAAAACTTTTTTCTATAAAAATAATTAAAACTTAAAAGTAAAAAAAAAATATATATTTAAAAAAAACTAAAAAACATGTTTCTAAAAAGTACAAAATAATGTAATACTTAATCAAAATGGGTGGGGAACTTTAGTTAATTAAAACTACATTATTTTGTGCTTTTTAAAAGCATGTTTTTTGGTTTTTTTTTAAATATATTTTATTTTTTAATGATATTGATGTGTGAAGGAGGTACACCAAAAAGCTGCATCCCCTAAAGGTCTGGGTTGATCCCTCCATCGTGAAAAGAAGAAGAAGAGGAAATTTTATGGGCTGGGAAGGAGTTGAAGGTATTTGTGGATGCGGGTCTTAAAGTACATACGTAAATTCGGACCAATGTATTTTTGGTCACATTTTGGCCACTGGGGACCACAATAATCCGTTTTTTGTTTTAAATCCAGTTTCAAACTATAATAAAGCCATCGATTCCTTCCACCTAGAATAAAAAATTGAAATTAACATTTTCACCTCGATGATACAAGCTCTCAAATTACCAAGAACCCGGGAGGCGATTACAATACTTACATATTATATTTTTTAAATATAAATGTGTAAGTAAAATAAATTAATGATTCCCGGAACTTTAAACTGTTATGTTGAATGAATGCATGCTCTTGGATAAAATATATTGCGTATTTTAATGGAATCAATAAAAATTATATAGGCTTGTTTTTATGTTTATAAAAAGGTAATATTGATAAAAGGTTAGTTATTTATCACATTCTACATATCTTATTAGCAGTGGCTTTTTCTTTTCGGTTGGGAGACACTCGAAAAAAAATTTGGAGTGTGAGCCCTGAGATGGACAGCAAAAATGTGCATTATTTCTGTTGATTCAGATTTTTGTATAATTTAGATATTCTTTTCTAATAGTTTTGGTATAATGTGTAATTATAATATTTTTATTATATAAAGTCTATAATATTAAAAGCGATGGTTTACCTTTTTTTTTTTTTATCGGCTCGGTAATTTAATATTTTATGCTTAACTGCTCAATTTAGTAGGTAGGGGAGTGTGGTTGGGCGAGAACAATTCAGATTGGGCGCTCCCTAATTAGAAAAATAGGAAATGAGCTCATGGGTAATGGCCGTCAAATTTTAAACATTATGAAAAATATTCATTTAACAAGGAGGCCTGTAGGGTAGGCTAGTACGATACAGAGACGTCTTTTGGTTGTGTAAATACAGGCGGAAAGCTTTCCTAGACTATTCTTGACCTTGATTGATTTTTGTGCTAGATCATATACAAAATTTCCTAACACACTAAACCAGGGCCGTTCTACCCGCTCCCCAGCTCTGCTATAAATGCATCCCGACATAAAATTTTAAACTTTCTTTAAAGATTGAGATTTATTTGTACTTACTGGAAAATGTTTGTGAATCAATTCGCCCTGATATTTTTTTCCTCTAAAATAATAAATCTGAAAATCTACTGAAAAGATTTCGAAAAATAAAAGTGCTAATTTTAAATTTTTAATCTGGAACTAGATTTAAAAATTTCCAGAAAAAATAATATTTTGGTTTGTTTTGGTCTCCAATTTAATTAGAGATAAATTTTTTACTTGCAAACTTTCTGATTAAATGTATACAACTAGAATTAGATACCGATCTGAAAGCAAAATTTCATATTGTCACTTCATTAGAATTTTATAATAATTATCTAACTAGAAACAAATATTACTACTTTTAAGTATGTATGTATTTAGATATTATACGAGAAGCTATTTTCAAGAATAAAATTTACGAAGTAAAATTAGAAACTCATCACTATTAGGTAAAAAAATAAAAAAGTTCTTGTTTTTAAATACCAAATCTTCATCTCGTATTTAAATATACTAAAATATTGATTATTCCAAAAATTAAAACTTCTATAATAAAACTTCACGTATACCTACTGAACATTTATATTTTTAAAGATAATAATTATTTTGTCAAAATGTCTGTTAGTGATTGTGTGGTTGGATAGTGTATATTTTTAACTGTTATGTGGTCATAACACTTCTAGAACTGTATTTGATTTTGTATATTTATTATGGAATTTATTACATTCAGTTGATTATTTGTTATTTTATTTATTAAATATTCATTTAAAATTTATTCCTTTAAAATGTTGATTTTTAATTAATGAGGAAAAGTTTATGGAAAATCACATGATGCACACGCTAGTTTTTTTAAAACAATCTCAAATCAATTGGGCATTTCTTGAATATGTTTTTATTTTATTTGCAATTATTTTTCTTACTGATATCTAATAAAGTAACGGGATTCTTTTCCTTTTGCTCTTTTTTGGATTGAAATGCATTTATTTCATTCCGAGTCGGACAGCCAGCGGGGCAAGTGCGTAATCGTTGTCTTTTCTCACTATCGCGTTTTGTGCATCTTTGTTGACTACTGCATTGTGGAGAACACTTCAAATATTCATGTACATAGACAAGGTAAACATTTAAATACAATTTTTTAAATCTTTTCGATAATTTAGTAAATCCAATAATAAAAATTCACATCATATCTACATAATATATGTATAATAGAATATATATATAAAGAGGAAATCATTACAAATACATACTTTTCCAATGCATGAAGAATGAAATGTTTTATTGACATATTTCAAAAACTAAAACCATACAAATTACTGAAAATGATCAACAAGGGGTGACCGAAACTGTCTAACGAATTATTATAAATAAATAAAAAATAATTCATCCAAATATTAAATTTATTTAAATAGTGATAAATAAAACTTGATGTTTGAAGATATAAACTACATTAAATTGAGGCAGAATTTTTATATATTGAAGGAGACAATAAAAGAGTGTGTCTTCTGCTGGAATTATAGATTTTATTTATTTATAACGAGACTAAAGTTTTGAGGGCTTTGCCCTCTTCATCAGTCTATTATGTATTGTGTTTATTAAGCCCTCGAAACTTTAGTCTCGTTATAAATAAATAAAATTTATAATTCCAGCAAAAGACACACTCTTTTATTGTCTCCTTCAAAATACATATAAACTACGTAGTTACTTAAGTTTTGGGGAATATTTGAAAAGCCATTTTAAATGAGATTAAAGTCAAACGTTTATTTTGAAAACATTATTAAATCTGCAGAGATATAAAAAAAAAAAAAAAAAAAACGTTTGATGTGAAAGACCTAAACGAATCGATTCTGATCTTTAAGAGCCTGGATAGGTAACGAAACCGTATTTTATTTTGTCATATATTCTTTTACTATTGAGTTTATTAAGATTCGATTAAGAGATAGAACACAGGTTTTTACAATGTTTAAAACCTAATCTAAACTTTAGAAAATTTACTATAAAAAAATGAAGAAATTCATTTTATTTTCAAATTTGTAAAACGATAATTTTTTCACATATCGCGGATTCTCTAAGTAAAAGCTTTTATGCAATAAAATAGTCTTGACCTCAAAGAGGGAGAAAAAACGGAGATGAGCATCTTCAATGTCGGCAAATGGAGCAGAAGAGTTTCGGGGCAATAAAAATGCGAGTGTTCCAAACGAGTTTTCACCAAGAGAAGACGACACACTCAAGTGAAAAATATTGTATTTTAATTCAATAAATATACAAATAAAGAGAAATAGATTTTCGATCCTAATAAAAAATTAATACATAATATTTTATAGAAAGTCCATTGAGAATGTTGAATATTTTAAATTACGTAAATATAGAGAAAAAATTTAAGAAATTTCTAAAGGCATGGAATACAATTTTTAATGTTGTTGAAAAAAACATTTTTTTCTCTTCTAATAAAGTATTTTATCTTAATCATAATTTTTTATACTCTTAATTCGTACAATAGTACATTTTTTAAATTTTCAAAAATTTTATTTTATCTCGTTAATTAAAATTGATTTTCACTTTCAATTTTTTTTATCTCTTTTTAAGTTTTTTCGTTCGTTTAAAAATTATTTTATTATCATTTTTTTTTTCAATTCTCCGAACATATTCTACAATTTCACCCCTCCCCCCTTAGCTTCATCACTCACCCCCCAATTTCATGAAAAGTATTCCCCCCGACCACATTTTATTCAGTTCTAAAGAATTAGAACCTTTTATTGAATTTATAAGGCTTGATCGCATTTATTTTTAGCATGTAATGCTAAAATTCAACAATTTTCAACCCCCCCCCCCCCTCCCACCAAGAAATTTCAATGACGCACTCTGCGTCTTAACTCCTTCCCCCTGTGGACACCCCTGATTTATTTATTTTTGTTTTAAAGATGTAAAAATATAATATTTAAGTAAAAAGTCTAGTTATTGTCATATAAAAGAAAAAAGGATGATTAGGAATTTCAAAAATAATGACACATGTCCAAGCATAAAATTAAGAAATAACTGGCAGTAAATTGGTTTTTTTTTATCTTGATCAGAAACGCGACTGCTACTTTGGTATTTCTATCGATTAACATTTTCTAGTTTTCGGGAAAATCGGAAAAATGAATAGAAGTCAAAGGGATAAAAGAATTGACGAATGAGATATTTTGATTTATTTCTAATTTAACTACAAAAGGGTGTGATTACAAGTCTTGTAATATTGTTTTTGTTGGTCATCGGTTTTATTTTATTTTGCACTATATATGCAAAGGTTTGAAGAGAATCTGGCAGGATCTTTGTTTAGTGTGACGAGTGACAAGTTGAGTGGGCGTAAAATATTGTTTAAATTTTGAATGTGAATAGAAAACCAAATTTCCTTGAACTGAATTTATTACAATGGTAAATCTATAAAAAATATTAAATTTTATTTAATTATTTACCTATTGTCATTTAGTAATTTTTATTTTTTTTTATTTTAGAATTTGATTTGCAATTATGAAGGCTTTTCGAAATGAGTTAGTGATAAAATATAATTGTTCAAAATCTTTCCGATTTATATTTTAAGCGTTCTTGTTGGTCATCTGACGTCATAGTTTATGTCGTCACTCGTAACTCAAATTCACGATTATTAATTATTAATTAATTATAATAATTAAAGCTTGAGCACTCATCTGATCCCAACAATATAATAAAACGAATAAGTCTTCTTCTTATTGTATTCGATATTGGCATATCGTGATAGTAATCTACTAGTATTTTACGTCCCTAGAGGCCTTTCCGCGTCGGCCTGGATCCCGGCACAATGGAATCGGTCAGGATGCATCTATGCTAGTCTGATTGTGCCCCCGCGAAGACGGTTCTGGGTTTCCTTGATGGGGTGTCGGGGGTCGAAAAGTATCCAGGAGAATATTCTTACTTATCTGATGGCACAAATGACCATATTAGTCGACGCGCCGATAAACAAAATAATAATAATTAAATGAATAAAAATTCAAACAGATCTTTAAACTATAATAATCCTGAATAATAAAAATAATTATAATTAAGTAATAATTAATATCAATAATAATTTTCATTTATTCCGAGGTTATAAACAAATAGCACTTGAAGACGTTCCAAACTGATAGCACTGTCACTATGATTTTAATTCAGACAGGCTAATAAAATCTTGAGGGGCATAGCGCCGACAACTCAATTCGGAACGCGCCTTACTTATATTAGCTTTATTCGTTTTGAGTTCTTTGGGCGCCCTTATGTTAGCCTCAAGTCACTAAACCATATTCGTTTAGGATTACCAACCGACTTGGTGTGCCCAAGCCCTATTCGTTTTGAGATCGCTAAGTCGTCCCTGGACATTCTTGAGTCGTGCCACAAGTGAACATGCTTAGATAGCATGTGCACTTGGGGCACCCACAAGTAAATCAGCGCTCAGTTCGAATTTCCAAGCGCACCCGACAGTTATATCATTTGTTTTAAACATAAATATATTATTTTTATTTAATTTATGATAACGGGTGACCACTGACCAGGTATATTATTAATTATTTTATTTTTTTAAATTGTTTATTTGTTATTATAACATTGTTAATAAATAAACTATATTATATTATAATTATATATATGTTGGAAAAAATTTCATTGAATAAATACAAATCTTTCATAAATATAAATGAGCTGATGTTACCATCCAAATGAGTTCACCATACAATACATCTGGCCCTTCTCTTTAATTTAATATTTAAAAAAATAATTTACAATCATTTACGAAAGAACCCTTCCCCTGCTTTTAATTTTGGGCTCAATAGCAATTGAATATATCTTCTTTTAAATATGGAAATCATCTAGGGGAAATAGCTTTAAATATTTTTGTGTGAAAATCTGATAATTTTAATTTTTTAAGCCCCCCCCCCCCCCTCCCCAAGGCAATGAATTCGCTCAATTTTTTTATGACAATTTAATTCATACACTAAAAGTCCCATAAGCAACGGTGTTTTTGTCACTATGACAGCGAAAAAAGTTTGCCCTAACTTTTCCAGCGACAAAACTGAACCTAGCTTTATTTTTTCAATTATGTTTTATTTATTAATTGGTTTTTTAATTTTAAAACCCACCTATAGGTTAAAGCAAATATTATTATATTATATTAAAATTAGAAATTTTTTGTTTGTTTTTAATTAACAGGTGTCTAAATCATAACAAAACAGGTGTGTTTACAAATAAAGTGGTTCAAGTGGCTTTTTTTATATAGCTTGGAAACAAATCTTATTTAATTTTATGTTTTTATTTCAGATCCTATACGATTATTTTTTTATTTTTATTTTCCTATTTATTTTTTTATCAAGTTGTTTATAAGAATTGTATTTTTAACAATTGTACTTTTCCTCTAAATTAAATAAACTAATTTATGTCTTAATTTTGTTAATTTTGTGATTTACGTATTGATTCATTAAATTGTCTTACCGAATTACACTCAAGCTTTTTTTTGGGTCGAAGTAAACTTGATATTTTATAATTCGAGTTTTGTTGCCTTTGGGCAATTTAACTAAAAAAACTACCAGAAAAAATTACTCGTTTTCACAGGTAGTTTTTTTCGTTTAGTTGCCAGGCAACAAAATTCTCATTAAAATGTCAAGTTTACTTCGGCAAAAAAAGCTCTCGTGTAATTATAAGTGAAAATTATTTCAGCCGTTTTTTAGGTATTTCGAGAAAATGAAGCAAAAGAACCACTTACACTGCACGATTACAATACTTGACAATATAGTATAGTATAGTAAAGTAAAAACAATCTTCAAATGTCTTCCCAAAAACCAAAGTTTTCGGGAAAATTTCTCCCGCAACTCTTGGTATTTTAGTAAACGTTTAAAGATTGTTTTTTATAAAAGATGTGTACATATTTATTTATATAATCATAATTATGCGAAAATAATTCAACAGTGTTTTTTGCTTGAGTAAATTAGGATATATTTAATAATGATAGATTTTATTAAATGTTTTATTTATTAAAAGCTTATAGTTCCAATTAATTTTACTAAGTAAAATACATTTATCATAAAAGTATCCATTAAAATTATTTATTTGTAAATAAATTATTTATTTAAAAAATTATTAAATAAATGAATTATATAAATAAAATAACTTATTATATTTGTATACCTACCACACTCTTAATTATTCAACTATAATAAAAATAATATTTTTTTTTTTTAAATTTCGTTATTCGAATATTGCCTGTGCTCTAAATGCATTCGTTTTAGAATTCACCAAGCCAAGGCACACCTAAAGTGACCCAGCTAAAAAAAGTGACACCAGATGGAGCACTTGACGCAACTTAAGGCACACACGCCAATTCCAAAACGAATATAGCTATTGTAAGCTTTTATGGAGGGGCACACAAAGTATTTGAAATTTTTTTGAATTAACAAAATATTACAAATTATAAGAAATGAGAAAGAAAATAAATAAATAAATAAATAAAAATATGTTAAAAATATGACACATAATAAAGAATAGAGCAATATGTGTCACAATCTCACAATATATAGTTGTAAAAATGGTGTCATTCTGAAAAAAATGTACAAAACACTGAATAGTTGGTAAAAGTTGATTAAATATTATATGAAATGATAAATACCCATTGAATAGAGGAGGTGATTCAAATGAAAATATATATCATATAAATATACTTCTGACTGCCAAATTTCAAAACAAGCAGATATCCTAACATATCTAACTGAATGCAAATTGACACCATAAATTAAAAAATACTGTAGCCTGATTTTTGAACACCAAATTATTTTCACTTACCTATGTGACTGGGTGGAGCCATGTTCACCCCTTGCCCTCCCCCCTGTGGATCGCCATGTAGAAATAAATAAATATATATATGTGGGATTTCATTCTCCGCTCTTTCAATGTAAAATGCTTTTGAAAATAATGATTCATTTTCGCCTTGAAAAAGACGTTTGCCCGTCGGAATCTTTCGATGAAATGACAGGCGAGCAGCAGGGACACGCCCCTTTTATAAAAAGGCCAGCGCGCGAAAAATTATGCTTACGTCACCTAAAACTCGGGAAGAATTAACCAATCAGCTTAATTGCTAATTAGAGCTAATTAGGTTATAAAAGAAGCCTGCTCCTCGAAGTGAATTCAGTTGTTATACTTCAGTTGTCATGTGTGAGTTGTCACTTGTTGAAACTCTGTTCGAATGAGGCAGCTCTGATAACCTTGGAACAATTTGGAACGAAACGGCTTGTGTCGATGAAGTAATTTGTATACACGTTCTGTAACGAAGAAGCAATAAATGCGGGCCTAGTGCCATTATTTAGTTAAAAGTATATTTTCAACTGCCTAGTGCAAATTCTTATTTAAAATAGCATTTTCAACTGGATTTAAAGCCGCCAATAGAGATTATTATCATCTCTGAAGATCATCTCCCATCCAAGTCCGGCAAATCTCTTTCCAACTAACCCTTCGAGCCAAACAAAATCATCCATCCATCATCCTGATCATTTCCTATATATATATATTTACTACAATTCCCATCTGTCTGATTCTTTGGGGGATCGAAACAGATGAATTTTGTTCAGATATTCAATAATAAATTTTATTTAGAATGTTTATTAAAAGTTTTAACTTTCGCTTTCATCTAATGTTAACATATATATAAATGTATCATTCAATTTTAATAGTAAAAAATAATAGTAAAAAAAAAAATAGACAAAAACTTAGAGCATATGTGTTAAGGAAAATTTCATTAAATTCCTTGACTGTAAGATAGTGACGGTGCTGCCTCAAGAATAAAAAAAAATTAAATGAATGGATAAAGTTAAGTGAAAAAAAAGAAAAGAAAAAAGAAAGAGATTAGAAAGAGAGAGAGAGAGGGGGGGGCAAAAAAGACACGATCCGCCTTCAGATAGATGGGATTAAGGATAACGGATCTACCAAAATTCCCCTTAAGAGCACACCAAGCTGGTCCAAGAAAGGGGATAATGGAACAGGTATAATCGCCAGCTGATATGTCAATAAAAGGATTTTGTTTATTTTGAGATTGATATATATGTGGTATTTTTTAGTTGAAGGTTTGCTGCATTTTAGTAATAAAATCTTTCTATTTAAATTATTTTATGTTAAGGATGCAATAATATAGAGGAAGATAGAACTAGTAGAATATTCTAAAGGTTGAATAGGTGTAGAATCATTTTATAGTATGATCCTGGCTGAGACGATATGAGTACACTTGGTCCGAGCGACCTCGTAAACACAAACGAATCTCGACCTTAATAATAGTCAGAACGGGAAAATATACGATTTCTGGAGGCTACCTGTTTCCTGGCAATAATATAATCTGAGCGCACTCGGTCGGTGAAATCTGAGACGACTGTTTAACTTTTCGAGCGGACTCGTATCCAATCTTTGATACTTACAAGTATCAAAAATAAAAATAGGCTGTTCGTCTAGTCCAAGCCTGGCCAAGCTAAATCGCGCCACGGGCCGCATTGACAACATACAAATTTCCAAGGGCCGCACACAAATAAAAATAATTTTAATTTTTTTTAATATTTTTTACAAATCCCATTTTACAGCGAATTTTGTATTTAGTGATTTTTAATGTAAGTGAATGCAAAGGTACACTAACAGTGTTCAATCAGTGTAAATGTGAAAAAAACAATATTCCAACGAGATATCAAAAAAAACATGTATTGAATGATCCAACAACAAAATGTACGTATTTGTATGGTAATAACCATATTGAAAAATAGTCTTAACTGTCAAAATTATGTATTACTGTTTTTTATTTTTCATTTTAGTGATATTCGAAATTATAAGGTTTTAATATTTAACGCCTAATGATGCAACCCGCAATTCAGAGCGTTCGATTGAATGCATAACCTAGAACATACAGGCGAATTAATTTAACGCGATTTAAAATACATTCTGAAATACCTGATATAAAAATAAAAACAAAACACACACACACCACAATTCGTAACTCATAAATGACCGCAGGCAGCATGCGGCCAGCCCTGGTCTAGTTCTAGGAATAACTCAAGATAGAAGGGTTAACTTCAAAAAAAGTTCAGTTAGTTAATCTAAAAAAATACAGCATGTTATTAATCTTAATTCATATATTCTCAGAAAGCAAAAAAAATCTACTCCAAAAATGGTAAAATAATTGATTTTTAAAGTTAAATAAATGGTGTTACGTCTTAGGCCTACTTGGACTCATTTCTATCATTTAAAATGTTAAGAGAAATTATCAAATAAACAAAGAAAAAATGTTTCAAATGATGCTTTGAGCTGGAAAACAATCCGCCAGCAGGGAGGAATCGACACTTGGAAGGGACGAAGTTGACGTATTATTCTGTTATCGATTTTATCTCTTCCTCTCATCTCCATTTCATTCCAAACCAATTCATCGTTCAAAAACTTAAAAATGACGAAGCATCATCGTAAACACAAAGAAATATCGACCTAAATAATAGCCAGCACGAGAAACTATACTATTTGGGAAGTTATGCCAAGAAGAAGTACCGTGGAATATTAATTTAAATGAATATAAAAATAACGACGCGGGGGACTGTATTATAGTGTTTTCTTTATAAAATTATTGTATTCCTAATATTAGATAGTGTAAATGGGGTTTAGAATCTGAAATAGGTGATCGAAACTACTATCTCATTCAATAGTTGACCAAACGAGGTGAAAGTTGAACCACGGGGGCTTCAAATTATGTAGAATCAACTGACTTTTGGTACATTAGGGACTGTTTAGGGGTGGGAGGGAGTCAAAAAATGAAAATCTAGGCTCTTCGACCAAATTCAACCAAATTTTGTATACATAATTAGTGAGCCCCCAGAAGTCTAAAAATTCAAAACCAACAGCCCAAAATGGGCGGAGTTTGTAGGGTTAAAAATGAAAATCTAGCCCGTTGGACCAAACTCAAACAAATTTTGTATACATAATCACTAGGCCCCCAGAAGAACAACAATTATTATTTTTAAATACAGGTTTTTTGAATCGATTGACGGAACATTCAACAAAGTTCATCGCTCTAAATTATACTATATGGATAGGACTCATTATAAAGTCATAGAACAGTTATATTTTCAAAGAATTTCTCTGGGCAAAGCTAGAAATCTGAAGAATGCTGTTTTAGGATAATAGCTAATAAGAATATGCCCTTGACAGGGTGGGTCAATAATTGTACAAAGACTGGGCCAATGACTGTAGTAGTGGGGCCAATAGCTATGTTTTGGAGACATTTTTTGAATTTTGGGTCCTTTTAAAAAAATTATTCCATAATCTTACATTTTTTATTTTAAGGTACTTTTAGCGTTTATATAGAAATTTTTAAGTTTATTGTCTTTCGGGGCTTTCAGTAATTGAGTAAAAACAAGGTAAATTTGCTTAAGGGGGACAATAGCTATGGACTTTATTCTATATAATAATTAAAATAATAGAATAAGAAATAAAATGATAACGAAGAATCTTCGATATCCTGAATTATCTTTGGTCCGCCAATGACTACTAAAGCGATACGTATCAACTAATAGTCGACTAGTGAGCTCGTATCACATACCTTGATGCTAGCTCGCACAAGTCCACTTGGATCGAGTCTACTCTTATTGGGTCTTCCCAGTCTTAAACAAGGGAAGATAGGAAGATTCGGGAGGGAAATTTTAGCCTCTAGAATAGTGATGGCTAGAAGCATTTAAGTTCGAATTCATAAGTATATCAGAGGACCCGTTTTCGATTGACCGGTGCCAAAATATAAACACACACTGGGCTGGTCTCAAGTGGAAGCGGGGAACCAGGTTTCGGGCTAAATTTAGTGCTGAATTCTCATATAGGAGTATATTTTTTAGTAGGAGTCTACACTTGGTGATGTTTTTGTTTAGGTTTTCTAAGCTAAAAAGATTTTCATTTATTTTTTCTGGAAAATTCAAAAAAATTTAATTTTAATTCACGAATCTGCTTTGAGATTTAGAAAATTTGATTATAGACTTCGTTGTGTAAAAAAGAATAAAATATAAAGGATATTTTTAATCATTTATCGAGAGGGCTAAAACGACCTAGAATATACATTTTTAATGAGAAAATCTCATGAGAATGCACTACATTTGGACACCTATTTCTGGAGTCTTAATTATTTATCGAGAGAGAAGTTTCGGCTTTAACTATCTGGAAAGCACACTTTTAATGAGAAAATCTCATCAGAATGCACTACGTTTCGATAGCTATTTCTGGAGTCGTTTTCAACATTTTTAATTATTTATCGAAGGAGAAGTTTCGACTGAAATCATCTAGAATGAGAAAATCTCATCTGAATACACTACATTTCGACACCTATTTCTGCAGTCCTTTTCAACCGAGGGGTGAACAGCGACCTAATATCGTGTACACCTATTTCCACTTCCACTTTAATTTACAAGTAGAAGACAATAGATGAAGGGACATTATATAATGAATTCCAAAATAATTCCACATAATTCCAAAGACGTGTAAATCTAATTCCAATCGCGGTTCACCCCTCGTTTTCAACAGTCTTCTCGCACAACACTTGAAAATGACTACAGAAATATATTTCGAAACATTGTGCATTCTGATGACATTTTCTCATTAAATATGGTAAATAAGTGACATTACACAAAACTTCTCTTTCGATAAATAACTTGACCACCAAATCATCAAATATATATACAATTTTTGAATTATATGTCTCCTTTCTTTCTAAGCTATCTAGTCTTAAATTTTCGATTTTTACTTTCACTTATCAATATGTAGTATGTAAATTTATTTTATTTGAATTATTTGAATTAGTAATTGAATGTAATGGAAGGCAGCCCAAGGGTAGCGAGGAAAGAGAAAATTAACACATATCAAATAAGGTGTAATTTATTGGAATCCTTCCTTCTTTTCTTTCAAATCGACGTTTCGGAGGATTTTTCCCTCCTTCTTCAGGGTCTATAAACCAATATTACAAAATTATAAAAACGGGGTTGGTCATCATTCATTTCAACAATAAAATAATACAATTATAAATACAATGTAAACATCCAGATTATCAATAGAAAAAATATATAATTCACTCACTTCAAAGGGTCAATGAATGAAACAAATAAAATGTTTCCTTCTTCTCTCCACAGCAGTGTTCAAAACTTTCTTCTTTTTTAGCAAAGGCATAGAAAAACAATTTTTTTTCCCTCCTTTTCTTAATTAGATAGATAAATGGCTTTGAAATCTAACATATATAGACCATACCCCTTCCAAGACAGATGCGCACAAGAGTGCGTACTGGGATTAGTCATTAACACATTCTCAAATAATATGGTTGGTTATACAACCCAATATACAAAATGTACAAATAGCACAATTCCATAATTCACACCTCATTCGTTCATTGATCAATTCACTTATTCAAATTTTTTTCTATACAAATATACACCATACATTCAATATTTTATATTTGTATATAAAAAAATTTGAATAAGTGAATTGATCAATGAACGAATGAGGTGTGAATTATGGAATTGTGCTATTTGTACATTTTGTATATTGTGTTTGTTACCAACCATATTATTTGAGAATGTGTTAATGACTAATCCCAGTACGCACTCTTGTGCGCATCTGTCTTGGAAGGGGTATGGTCTATATATGTTAGATTTCAAAGCCATTTATCTATTTAATTAAGAAAAGGAGGAAAAAAAAATTGTTTTTCTATGCCTTTGCTAAAAAAGAAGAAAGTTTTGAACACTGCTGTGGAGAGAAGAATGAAACATTTTATTTGTTTCATTCATTGACCCTATGAAGTGAGTGAATTATATATTTTTTCTATTGATAATTTGGCTGTTTACATTGTATTTATAATTGTATTATTTTATTGTTGAAATGAATGATGACCAACCCTGTTTTTATAATTTTGTAATATTGGTTTATAGACCCTGAAGAAGGAGGGAAAAATCCTCCGAAACGTCGGTTTGAAAGAAAAGGAGGAAGGATTTCAATAAATTACACCTTATTTGATATGTGTTAATTTTTTCTTTCCTCACCACCCCTGGGCCGCCTTCCATTACATTCAATTAAAATTTATACCAGTCCGTCTCTCTCCAGAGAAAATTTCGTTGCAAAAAAAAAATTGAATTAGTTTTTTTATCGTTTTGATGTCCACAGACCCAAATTAAAACTATTTTTCTCAAAAAGCATGAATGTTTGTATATGTAATTATCTATGCAATACCAAAATTTCAAAGCAATGAAATTTGAAACTTGATATAAAGATATCAGCTTGGAGAACGGCAGCCATTTTTTTTCAAATCAGTATACGATTTTTTAAGTTCCATTTCATTTTCTCAAAAAGACTAAAATACACAAGTTCTTTTAAGTTTCGCTGAAGTAAACTTGAATTCAAAAATTGAAGTAGACCTCCCAATAAATACTTTTGTTTTACTTTACCATAACTGTGTCTTTATTCGGATGCAAGTCGACTTGATTAAAATCTTGCAAGCATTTAAAAGTGTATTAAATTGGTTTGATTTGAATGGAGTATGGTAATATATTACTTTATATAAAGAAGGGGCAAATGGGAAATTTATTTAATTACATTTCATTAATGTCCTTATGCTCAAAGTCTGACCCAAACCAGTTAAACTTCTAAATATTTACTTTTTACTTTTTAAACTTTTTTTTTTAATTTAATTAAGCCTTTTTTAAATTCAAATTAATTTTACATAATGTTTAAAATATTGATTCATGTGCTTCTCTTTTTCATTCACAGAGTTTTTTTATTAAATAAAAAACATTTGATGAATTTAAAAAATTCATTTATCATTCCTGGATTGTTAATTATCTATAGCTATAGTCTATTACCAAACAAAAGTTTTTCAATTAAAATTTGTTCAATTAAATCAATACATTCTTCTTGATTAAGTATATATTTATATATACGTATACATATATAAATAAATACTCAAGTTTCAAAATTCTAAATTAGTTGAATATAAAAGTACATTTTGGCAATAGTACCTACGAAATTATAATTATTTGGAAAATCAAGAAAATGTCTTCTATTGAGTATTGAATTTGAGTTGATATGAATAATATTTATTACCTACATACAAGAAGGTAGTGGATGTTGTATTCAACTCCTTGAAATTTTGACCCAAGTACTAAAAAGAGACTATTACTATTACTATTACCTCCCTTTTTAGTGAAATCAGTCTAATATTTGTTATTATTACTTGAAAAAGAAATAATACCTGCAGCGGACCAACCATTGCTCGATAATTTTTTTACTTTAGTTAAAGGGGAACTCTTAATATTATTTTTAATTTTAAATGCAAACAAAAAGTTCAATTTTCATTTGAAGCCGGATTTAAATAAAATTTAAATAAAATTGTTTGTTATATTTTCAAAAAAAACTGCTGTTTAAAAATTTATTAAAAAAAAAATTTTTTTATTGAGTTTTCTCAATTAATTTTTTACTATTTACTAAGATCTTGATATATAAATCTTTGTTTTATCTTATAAAATACCAATGATTATTAAGTTTCAATGATAAAACTTGAGAAAAAGTTACTTTATTCACTAGTGAGTTACCATTTAGGGATTAATAGTGAATTGTCCAGTAAAGACTTTTGTTTTTAGAGGTGCAACGGTCAGTCTTTTTTCATTAAAAAAATAATTTTAATCTACTTTAAAAACTATCATAACTAGTGAAATAAAATGTAAATAAAATAGCTCAAAGAGAGATGTGATCGTAATACTTCAACTTTCATTGTTGTAAGAGAAAGTATCTAGTAGCTTTTCGTTAGGGTATGGCCAATTGAAATTTATTATCACAAATACTTATTTAAGCTTTCAAAAGCTTCTTATCAATCTACTCCAATTCAAAAAGACGATAAAAGTGACTGTTTTCCCTTCATCAAAATGGATATTGCCTTCATATAAAGTATACAGTATACCGTTACCGATGAAACATTAAACTATTTATCGGAGCAAAGGTTCGATGTAATGGAATGTTATAAGACTAGCTAACAACAAAATACCGAAAGAAAGGAACGTGGCCTGAGAATAGCCTCCGTTTCTCAGTCCTTTGCGGTTTATTCGATGTTCGAGATGATTTCCGTCTCAGAGTGTGGGGATTAGATTGACATAATCAATTGTGAAATAAAATGATTATCTTTGAGAATTGGAGGTTTAAGGCCTACAAAAACACGAAAAAAAAAAATAAAAAATGACTTCCGCACACCAAGTGACTTAATCATACAAGTTTTGGTCTTTTTTTTGAAATTTTGAAAATCTAAGAAAAAACAACAAATTTGTTCAGCTAAAATACTTCTCAATATGGTAAAGTAAAAAGAGAAGAGAATATTTCGTTCCGTTTTAAAAGAAAAAAAATAATCAATTAATAATAATTGACAAACGAAAGAATATTTATTTGCACACCGTTCTATAAAAATAAAGTTAAAATTAATTAAGTTTTCAAAAGGATTTTTAGAAAAAAAAAAACAAGAATCAGATTAAATGAAATCGTTTTTGAATTATCATCCTTCAGGAATAACTAAAGAAAAATTAATTGAAGTTTATTATATCATGAAGTTAATAAATAATCGGGGTTGATTGAACAAGTAAACGCTTAACAAAAACACTGTCCTAATCTTATATTTTGAAAATTTAGAATTCAGGTTGATTTTGAAATTTGGTACTAAAATACACGTTCAACTAAAGTAATGTATCAATTAATTAACCCTAATGCTTTCCTCAAAAAAGTTTACTTTTTATTTTTTATGAATATTTCTTATAGAGATGAAATTTAAAGAATTTTCCGATTAATATTTTATGGGTTTAACAGAAATGGGTCATGAGTGACTCATCATATTGATAATATATAGTATATATAGGGGATGCTGTCCAAAAAAGTACCCTTCATTTTTTGAAATTTTATTTTAATCTTCGCTTTTTTTGCAAATTTCATCTAATACGGCATCATTTTCGAATTTTTAAAATTTTTAAAATATATTTTGGGACCTTCGCATCGTCCAAAAGGATACTGCTTTGTGTGAGTGAAGGTACCTAGAAGTCAGAAATGAATTCTTTTGAATTAAACTCCACACTCCCTGAAATGAAAATGGACCATCTTGAATCAGCCTGCCCTTAAAGAAAATATTAAATTTCTTCTAATTCTATTGCTATAAACAAGCTATGACTTTTCTATAGCACTCTTAATTATTTCCAACCTTATATATTAAGAGTTGTTAGAAATGGATTAGTCCAAAAATTCTCCAATCATCTTTATTTATTCCTTTTTTGTATTATTACTTTTTTAATAGTTCCTCATAGAGAACAATTTTTATTCAACTAAAACTTGTTTGCAAGGGATAGGACAAAATGGCGAGGCATTATAGAGGAGGCTAAAACATTGGAAATGTTGTTCGGCCACAGGAAGTAAGTAAGTAAGTAAAACTCGTTTGAACTTCTTTGTCATGATTGAATAGAAAGGTATAACAGGCGTCCCTTCTAACTGCACCCTTTTCGGAAAATCATTTATTCTAATTGCCCCTTGAAACTATGCAACAATTTTGTTTCATTTCGAGAACCAATATACTTTTCAAAACTAAGGTGATCTACTTTTTTACAATGAAAAGGAGGACACAAATTAATTGAACAAAAAAATATCGCACTGAAATTTTGAAGTCGATCTTATATATTTATGAAAAAACTATAAATGTTTGAAATTTTATGGATGCGCCGCATCCACAGAATCCATAGACGGTATTCCTCTGATATATATGGTATATATTTCATAGCACTATTTTATAAATACATTTTTAATAGATTTTATGATTCTGTGGTTAAGCAGTTAAAAAAATCGACAGGAACTAGCTGTTTAATGAGATATTCCTACCAGAATACAAAATTTTATTTTTAAATAGCAAATAACCTCCTCCTTTTTGAAGTTGGTTCATTAACAAACAACCTTGGTATACTATTAATTATTTTGTTAGATATATATATTTATTTATCAGTCAAAGAGCTCTTTATTTTTAATTATTAAATTTTAAATCATAAATACATATACCAGGTGTAGAAGTATGAAACCGGAATTTTTTTCTAAAAATTACACGTCTCTTGTTTGAAAATGTTAAAAAAAATTTATTCAAAATAATCTTCATTTCTATTTATACAATTTTCCCACCTCTCCCGTAGTTTATGAATGCCACCCCAAAAAAACAGTTCTTCTTTTGAAGCGAACCAGTTATCGAGCTTTTTCGTACATTTTCATACGAATTGAAGCGTTGTTCAGCGGTATATACATTAGGGTGATCCTTATTTTGGATATTTTTGAATATTCACGGCGACAGAGGCTCATATGCTTCTAAATAAATAAAAAAAATATCCCCCAAGTTTCAAGTCTCTATCTCAATTCGAACCTAGTGCTGCACAGCGATTAAGTTTCCCATCAAAATAACATGGGGTCTGTAGCATTTAACGATTCATTTTTAATTCCGGCCAAAGTAAAGGTTCAAAAAATCTGAAACACTATAGACTTTATCCCTCAGATTTTTTATAGATTTTTAGCGAATATAATTTTGTAGTCTATAACTTACTAATACTATGATATAGCAGTATTTTATCTAGATGTAACTCCAAAATTATAATAGCTGAAAATCTGTAAAATTTCTAAAGGATAGCTACTATTATAAGTATAAAGTCTACAAATTTTCAAATTTTTTGAAATATTACTTTGGCCAGAATAAAAAATTGATCGTTCAATGCCAAAAACTCAATGTTATTTAGATGGGAAACTTAATCGCTGTGTAGCACTAGGTTAAAATTGAGATAGAGATTTGAAACTTGGGGGATATTTTTTTTTATTTATTTAGAACCATATGAGCCCCTGTTCGCGTAAATATTCTAAAATATCCAAAATAAGGAGCACCCTAATATACATACGTTGATATTATAATACAAAAATATCATCAACACGCTCATTTCTATAAATTAAATTAAACCAACGTTGGTCGATTGATAAATATACAAATAAATGAATAGGTTTATCATTATTTAATAATAAATAATATAGCATGGGTATGTATTTTGCTTATACAAAATGGGCATGCATAAGAATAGTAGCTCTAATAGGATATGTTTGAAGTTTTTAATGCGTCAAAACAAACAATATCTCTAAAATAAAATATAAAATCATTTCATTGATATATAATATACTAGTATATACATAATATATTATATCCAATGATTTTAAATACTCAATAATTTTCCTTTAAGTCTAAAATAAAAAACAACTCATATTTGACATTATATGAATATTATAAAAGATAGATAAAAAAGTTAAACATAAATTCATTCAATTGTTAACAAGCTGCACTTTTTTCTTTACTAAGGTAAGAATATAATCACAATAATCGGTTCACATTTTCATCTTAATATTGACAGCAATTAAGAAATATAAATATACTTAATCACTTTCCTTTAATTGATAATGGTGAGAAACCGAATCATTAGAGTAATTTGTTCCTAGGTGGATTGTGGATGGTAATTATAGACAGTCGATGTCTCCATTGACCTTTACGAGAGATAATTCACTGAGTGTTTGCTGTATTAACTATCGATTGATTATCGAATTCTAAACTCGTATGATGAAGGGAGGTGAAATTGTTTTTCATAAATATATTAACACAAAAATGAAAAACACAATAGGATTATAATTCCAGATTAAGGGGTGGGTTTTTATCCAAACCGGCTTAAGCTTTTGGAAATAAATTAGGTGACTCTAATAAAGAAACTGAAGAAATTATATAAATAATTAATTTTTGAATTATTTTCCTTACAACACAGGTAAAATTAATGTGAATTAGAGAAAATATTTTTTTTTAATACCCGTTACACTTTCCACGAACGGTGGGTTCTAAAAAGCTCAAATAGAGGTGCGGGTTACTAACGCAAACTCATATGCCAAATTTCAGGTTATTAACTACCACCTTTCGAAAGCTCACCAAATGTAATTTACATTTTTTTCTGATCTTCTGCATTTTTAAACTTGAAGTTCTTAAACTAAAAAATCCAAAATATAATGTCAGTTCTTAAGGTGTCTTCCCAAGGCCTGCTGTTTTGGGTGCCGCGCCGATATTTGCGGATGAGCACACGCCACACATCAGAACATTAGCGGGAATGCCCGAAAGGCACTTTAACATATTATATTATGGGATGTTGCAAGGGAAACGGGCCCTTATATTCAGGAAGGGCAAACATGTTAAATATAATATAAATAAATATTTAATATATAAATAAAAATATTCAAAAATTCATAACTCAATTTATTTTTGGAATTATTGGGCAAGACAAAAAGTATTTTGTTCAGTTGATTCTCTAGAAACAGGAGATGCATTAGCTCTATTTTGACCAGGGTTAAGATAAAGGTCCATTTTTCCTTGCACTATCACATATTATAACCTTCTCCACTCAAAACACATTTCGAATATGAGAATACAATTTTTATAAGACCATGTTTTGCCCAGAGGAGTCTAAGTTTGGGAAACAATAAGATGCGTAGAATAAAACGAATGTTTGGTTCTAGTTAGTATATTAATAAGAATAGTTCTAGTATAGGATTTTTGGTTATTTTAATAGATATAATATTATATAAAGAAAAAAAACTACAAAATTTTGCCAAACAAGTTGTGGAATCTCTTTGTTCGAATTGTATCTAATTTAACTGCAAAGAGAGTGATAAATGTTTATTTAACGAAAATGAAGCTTTAATGGTGATATTGACTTCATCTCTTTATAACAAATGCTGTGGTAGTAGGTATATCTATTATTAAACGAGCAAAAATTGTATATTTGTATCTTGGTTATATTTTGAAAACGACTCTACCGATTTTGATGAAATTCACGGGTTAGGGGTTTTGGGGTGACAATTCGATCTGTCACGGTCTCATCTTCGACAAAATTGTTTTTGATGGGTTTTTTCGTAATCAAATTAATTATTCTCAGATAGGCAAATCCCATTCTTAGGGTTTTAAAAAAGGTTACTCTTTTCCTTTTGTACTCAGGCAGACATGCCTTAATTCATTGTTCTAAAGGGCCTGAAGAAGTATTGTGATTGTGGATTTTAACATATTTTGTTCTCCATAAACTTTAAAAATATTAATAAACGTTTTATAATTGTTTTTATAAAGAAATTTATTTATTTAATAGAATAAAAAATAATCAAGAATTTATTTAAAAATATATTTCGCATAAGCAGGTCTCAATTTTCTGAAAAAACAACACATTTTGATAGGTTTTATTTATTAACAATTGGAAGAATAAAAATGAATCATATGGTTGAATCAAAACAGGTGCAGGAGGTGGGGTGCAGTGGTGGGGATCCGGGGGTAGGGCGAGGTTTCGGGGATGGGGTCAAGCGAGGTGGTGGGGGGGGGTACAGTGGGCGAATACTATATATATTTGTATTTTTTTTAATTTGAAAATAGCTCTCAAATAAAAATCGACCTTTTTCTCAGAATTTTAAATTAAAAATAATATTAAAATAAAGGTTTTAACTGAAGGAAGAAGTTGGTGCCTCCAGGTACTAATATATTAAAAAGGACAGAGCGGGGAAATGATTCTACAATGGGACAACGTTTCTACTGGCATTTGGAATTTAATCTAGGGTTAGCAACTAGCAAGATGGTAAGACGAGCAGACTCCACTGAGTATTGTGATTTTATTAAATTTGGATTTTCTTATCCCTTAACCACCTTGGTTATAATTAATAAATATAAATTAATTCTTTACTATAACCTTTAGCATACAATACTTTGAATCATAATTAGATGACGTTTTAAAATTCATTCATATTTATTTTTCGTCAAGATTCTATTTAAAATTTATATCTTTAATAAAGAATTTAAATAGAACACATACATTATATTTAACAGAACATATTACAAAGCTGCTCTCTAGGAGAAATGGGATTTTTAAATTTTTTCCTTAAAGAATTTATACTTCTAATAACATTATTACCTTATAAATAATTCGAGTTGCATTAAAAATTTACGTACCTCAAACTATTTTTCTCTATGCCAAGGGAACGGATTTAATTTATTTCGATGAAATCAAAAAGCTCCCCAGGAGAATATAGCATATGGTGCGGTCATCTTCACTGAAGAAATTTCCTAATTAACTTATGTCCTTATAACGCTTAACCAGAGGATTATTCAAATGCAATTATATTTATTAAAAATTTGGATTTGAATCTTAATGGCATTGAACAAATAATAGGTTATAAAAAATTTTCTAAGTTTATGATAATTATCTGTTTTATAAACCTAATTCTACATGAGATCTTTAAAGCGATAGATCACACTTTATGAAAAAAATATATTTATAAATGTATATATATAGTATATATTTACTCCACATAAAATCCTCCCCAAAAGAATCATTCGGTTAAAATTTTAATACAATTTTTGATTCAGGGGAAAGTGACTGTATGAAACGCATAAACTTCATGTTTTCCTAATTAGCTTACGAGCTTTAAAATGCTCTGACAGCAGGACAAACACACACACATATAGACATTGTATCAACATGAATAGTGCCCAGTTTCACTTTTCAGACAAAACTTTAAAAATATTAACTAACTTTTTTCAAATTGATTGTGTTAAAAACCCCATGAAATTCCAAAATTTTTGCAGACATTGTACCAAGATCCTGGAAATTCATAGCATTTCTTAAATTTTTACCATTTCCAAGGTATATTAAATTAAAATAAATTTAAAATCTGAATTGTTTGTTCTCTCTTAATAATTGATTAAATTTAATTGGATAAGGGAAAACAGTTGTTTAAAAATAGTATATTATAATTCTTAAAGGTAAATCGATGAGGTTGTCCTCTGCTTGGTTCAAATAAACATAAAAATATTTAATTTATTTGGTATAGATTATAGTTTCGAAAGGTTACATTCATCATCAGCCTTTTTTATTAGAACTGTTTTATCAGGTATTTCACTTTGGTTTAATTACCCGATTGGATATATTTAAATTCGTTTTCTTATTATAACAAGCTAGCCATATAACAAGCGATTGATATTTATTCGCATCAATCAGAGGAGAACCTCATTGATTACCCTTTATGAAAAAGCAACTCTCGCCAAAACAACATTTTTTCAATTATGTATAATTTCGTTGACATAATTGTAAGATCTATCATGTAGACCTATCCCTAGTAGTGGAGACAACAAGAAGGTGGCTATTTTGTTCCTTTCTACTTAAGGAGGGAAGATCTATCGAAACCTTGGGTTTTAAAACAAGATTTCAATTAAATTTTTTATTAGGAAATAGGTAATGTTTTTTTATTCTAGGCTATCATCCCATTTATACATATTTACCAACCAATCACCAAGAAAAGACTTTTAAAATTTACATAGTACCTAACCCTTAATAATTCGGGAAACAGCTGCAGAATTGGGGGAAGGGATCACGAGTTCACCCCTTTTCCTTGACGTTAGTCTGTTAATGAGTTAAATTTAAATAGTTCTCATAAAATTTTCACATTTTTTTTAGCATCATATTTTCCTGTCTCTCTCTTTATAATACAATAATAATAATAAAATATTTTTATATAACTATTTATGAGAAGACTATATATATATATATATTTATACACTCCTTTATCTATAATATATATCATCGACCCCTTTCCCCATTAAAAGCTTCATATGCGCTTGAGAGGAATGTATGACTGGGAAGGAAATTGCAATCCAGAACGGTTAATAACCTTCGAGGTACCACCCTCTCATACGGCCAAACAGTCATCTTCTATATAAAGTGTTTCCTGGAATCTAACATCCAGGTAAATTTGATTTCCAACATTTCATTCCGATGGACTTGAGTTTCACGAAGCAAATATACCGCGAATATATTGAGCTTTTAGATCAAAAGAGAACTTTTATATAAATGAATATAAAATATAAAACAATTATTAATTTGATATCTTAAATAAGCAATTGCTTTTAGGTTTAAGAGTTCGAGGTTTCATCCAAAATGCTGGTTTTTGAGATTCTCTCCCTCCAATTCTAGACACTTGGAAAAATTCTAATCGCGAGAAGCTTCTCGGCCAAACTATCAAATGGTGTACCAATGAATAGATTTTTAAAAATCTTGGATCATTTTGTAATATTGTAATTATTATTTTGACACATAAAAGGAAATCAATGAGGTTGTCTACTACTATTCTCTCCTCCTTTCCTTATATATATACCGAATGAGTTTTTTTATCTTGAGACAGTCTTATAACTGAAAAACAGTGCATTATATGAAAAAAAGTTTCAAATAAAAGTTTATTTATATCAAAGGGGAAATACGCTATTGTTTACACATAAAGCTTCCAAAGGTATTTCAGGATCAATTTCTGTTTTTTAAATGGTAACCTATATTTTAATGTACATTTTCTAATTCTACAAAAAAAACTGAACAACTTTAATAAGAACTGTTTTTTTATTCGACATTAAATAAAAAAATATTAAATCAATTAGATCTCAAAAAATCCAAATAATAATTATTTTTAACAATTATTCAACTTAATTATCAAATAATAATGATCAAATATTTAATTATTAAATAAATAATTTAATAATAATTAATAATTTAATAATTTTCGGACAATTTTCTGTGACATTCCAGAGTGTATCGCAAGTGTCCCGGATGAAGCATCTTTCTTCAATAAAAAAATGCTCCATTTTTATTATGGTAATACAATATAACTATCTACTGAATTGACACGAGAAATAAACTTTTTAACCACAAAAATTTTAAATAAATCTATTAAGTTGAAAATAATCTCTTAAATCTCTATATAATGAAGTTATAA
The DNA here is from genome assembly GCA_024734495.1 of Forficula auricularia. NCBI lineage: Eukaryota > Metazoa > Arthropoda > Insecta > Dermaptera > Forficulidae > Forficula > Forficula auricularia. The sequence goes on from JALMQS010000228.1 coordinate 2,276,100, forward strand.
GATCATTATAAACACTTATTTTCATTGTTGTGACTTTTCAAATTAATAATTATTTATTAAATAATTAAATATTTGATTTTTTTGAGATCTAATTGATTTAATATTTTTTTATTTGATGTATAAAAAATAGTTCTTATAAAAGTTGTTCACTTTTTGTTGTAGATTTAGGGAATGTACAGAAAATATAGGTTTCCGTTTAAAAAACAGAACTTGACCTTGAAATACCCTTGAAAGCTTGTTATAGGTCTACACACAATAGTGTAGTTTAGTTTCCCCCTTGAAAATCGAAATGAAGTATCCTGTATACACGAATCAAACAAGATAACCATAAATACTTTTTTCAGTCTCCGCCATTTTTTTTTTGACGTGACAACGTCTTATAATTCGATGGAGCCGGCTGCGCGCACGAAAAAACATGACTCATGCGGCGTTACCTCGCTCTGAGGCGTTCCATTTAAGGCTTGAAGTGCAAGCGAGAGCGCGGAACGAGCGACAAGGATTGAGGCGGGCTTTTTAAAAGCTACAGTTACAAAAATTTTAATGATGTTTCCAAATTTTAAATTTTAAATTTAAGATTTATGAACAATAATTTAATCACAGTTTATTCTTATAATAAATTATTCAAAATTATTACTTTTTTACAACAAATTACAATTAAATTTGCAAAAATAATTAAGTAACTAATTGAACAACAACTTTTATTCAGTTTACTTGCTGAAAGAAATAATGTCAATACAAAATTTATTATTATAAAATAATAAAATCAAAAATTAAATTTACTAATGGAATAGTATTTTCTTATGACGTTGTCACGTTCAACTATCGTCAGTAAACCGACTTTACAGACAACCGATTTTTTTCATAAAATTCTTCGTTCAGAAAATCATTTTAAATTTACAAAATACTTGAATAAAATTTATTGTTTAAATTTCTACTCGACTCTTAAAATTTCATTTTTGATTTTATTATTTTATAATAATAAACTTTGTATTGACATTATTTCTTTCAGCAAGTAAACTGAATAAAAGTTGTTGCTCAATTAGTTACTTAATTATTTTTGCAAATTTAATTGTAATTTGTTGTAAAAAAGTAATAAATTAAATTATTGTTCATAAATCTTAAATTTAAAATTTGGATACATCATTAAAATTTTTGTAACTGTATCTTTTAAAAGCCCGCCTCAATCTTTGTCGCTCGTTCCGCGCTTCAAGGCTTAAATGGAACGCCTCAGAGCGAGGTAACGCCGCATGAGTCATGTTTTTTTTTATATAACCAAAAATTGTTTTCTAATTTCTTGTTGGCCGGCCTTTTTATTATCTTTATAGAAAGGTGGAGTCAAAAAGAACCAATGATTTTTCATAGAATATAATCTCTTACATTTTAAAATAGAGAATTAAAAGAAAATGGCTGCGGTCCAAAATTAACAAAATATTCTACCATTTTCTAATTTTTTAGATTATTCACAATAAATATAATAGTTGAGTGTTTTAAAATCTGTTACAATATAATTTTTATAATATATATTTATTATTTAAAGTTTTTTTATCGGCCTTGAACCTTGATTTCGCTTAAATCTTTATCTAAAAATAGTTCAACCATTTTTGAGATACCTTAATACTTGACCATACCGATGAAAATAATATATATATATACCTATATTAATCAAAATTATTTAACCGATTATGATTATTATTTATTATAGCCTTAGTAAAAAAATTCGATTCTCTCTAGTGGAATGCGACCAAATTAAATTTTCGAAAACAAAAGATTACCTAAATGAATTCAGTCATATCATCTATGAATATTTGAAAATAAAAAAATGTATGGATTCTATCTGAAATGTATTTTTTAATGAAATATAGGTATATATATGCAATTCAGAGTGAATGCCAAAATTCAAAATGCATTTTATTCGAAAAGATAAAAAAAAAGAACGAGAAGGAAATAAAAGGAAGACTTGACCCGATGAGCCATTTAAATGCCCTATGCCCTCCTAATTCATTCCATTGCGAAAACGCGTAATGTTAGGGTTGTATGTTGTATAATTCATGATCTGAATTAATTACGCGAGCGGATTGAACAGAAAGAAGTAATTAATCCATTTAGCAAAATGACTTGGGATAAAACGAATGTAAAGGAGAAAAATGTTTCAAATATGTCTGTTTCAATTGGAATATTCACAAAGATCTCTCTCCCAGATATAAATTAAAGCCCTACTTTTGAATCATTATTAATTAGCAAATCATAATCGGAGTTCGAAAGGGTTCATGTCTTTTTAATCACCAGAGATCATATTTCTTTATTAGTTACATTTCTCAATTACTATTTTTGACTTTTAAAATATTTATAATCAATCCTAGCTAGGTCTAGGCTTTTTTGTTTACACCCCCAAGTCTCAAATCCACCCTGTCTCGAATATTATTGCTCGCATCTTTGGAAAAGAATCCCCAAACTTTAAATTGTCACTCTGGGTGCGATTCAGAAACGAGATATCAGACTATTTGTCCCATAGTGACATGTCGATGGCTTATCGAAGAAGCGTCTCCACTCTTTCCCTAATTTTATAGATAATACCACTAAATTTTCTTCAATATGATATAATTACTAGCTCCGTCCAAATCTTCCTTTACACTTAAGATCACCACCTACATACTGAAAAGATGAAATAGAACTGGAAGATGGGGTTGGATTGGAGCCGAAGGTACCTGTGAATGAGGTGCTTGAACGACTATGAGTTGAAGCTTACTGGAACTACGGGAAAGAGAATTTCAGTCCTTAGAAGACAAATGTATAGGTCATATAAAAAGTCTCTGCGGTTTTTAGGTACATTTTTTAACAAAAAATTTCTTTATTTAAAATAAGTTTTAATTAAGTACATAGTGACCATTATCATCTATGACTTTTTGCAATTTTTTGGTTAGCTTCATAATTCCATCGATGTAGAACTTCTGGATTTATCGTCGAAAAATTTGGCCAAGTGATTTTCAGCGGCGCTTCAGTCGGCCAATTTTTTACCATCGAGAGAGTTTTGCAGAGACCGAAACAAGTGGTAGTCAGACGATGCAAGGTCCGGGCTATATGTTATGGTGGATGTATCAAAACTTCCCAACCAAGTTCCGAGTCATAAAATATGTGTGGCCGTGCACACATCTTTTATGACTTTTTATTTAAGTTCCATGACCTACGCTAAAAAGATTAATAATCTGTCGAAGTAAACATATAACATATGTTTTCTAAAAAAATCCCAAGAGGGTGTCATCATCTCTTAGATCGGAGATGGAATGGATTATTTTTAATTAAATATCAAAAGGGTTGTTATTACAATTGAGTTCGAATCCCGAGGGGATAAAAACAATCCTGACATATAAATAAAAATAATCCATTTCATCTCGGAACTAATAGATGACACTCTCTTGTGATTTTCTTGGAAAATTTAAAATCTATTTTCTCCGGCAACTTGAACTTTTATTTACATATTATATGAGTGTTGTTTGTTTTGTAACTATTTCGTGTTTGTCATTTTTATTTCATTCTCGTTATTTTTATCATGAAGATACGTTCTGACTCCCAATGAATCTTATTCACCGGTCACGATATTCTGCTACTCGAAGAATATTTTGTTCCAGCTCTGATGCTTAGGATTTGGCTCTCGTCGTCTACATAGAATCCCGGAGAGAATGCCTGCGAATTTTATTATTCTTTCAAGATTATCGTCTGCGTTTTTCCATTGTTTATATCCTCCTAGGTCCTAGGTATTAGCTTGAATTAATAGAGAACTGAACTATCTGATATTTAGCAGTAGGTGCCTATGCTAATTCTTATTAATATTCTTCCCATTTGGTCGATTATTTCTATGAAAACATTTTATTTAAAAACTTTCATTTTATAATCCAGCTTCTCATCAATATTTTTAACCTAAAACACAGTTTAGGATTACTTGTAAGTATTCTATATTGCTTTTGAGGGATTTGGTTGCCGGTGATTTTTTTTACTCTCTACCCTATAGGCACATAATCACTTTGCTTAATGCTTAATCGCGCACTGGGTCAGAAGGCTCAGCTTCACCAATTTTCCAGGTGATCGATTTCTGATCCTCCTCTTGTTTGACAATAGAATTCAAAAAACAATTCCTATGACATACTCTAAAATCATATTTCGAAATACTAGAAATGATCTAATTTGACAATGATCAAATTAAAAAAAAAACTTTTCTTTTCCACTAGCATATACATATATTTTAAAATGTTTCGGTTGATATTTTTAAAATATTTATCATTTAAAAGACAATCAGTATAAATCATGTAAAAAATATCCATTAACAAAAAAATAATAATAATAATAACAAAGTGTAACTAATGTATCTGGCATTTTTCGTCAAATATTTTTAAATAACAACAAAGCATCAAAACGAAAAATTCCATTTAGGTATACATAGGTACATACATCACGAAATTCATTGGACCGAATTTGAATATTTAAGAAGCTTATTTCGTTTCCCTTTACCAAAGCTGAAAAAGTGCCCGAAATACACTTAATTCTGGATTGTACATATCCGGTAAAACCTGGCTTGGGGTTAATTAACTTTAAAGTCAAAATAGCAATTAGATATATTTATTTTTTACTCTAGTATCATAATACATACATATCTGACAGTCATCTTATTAATTTGGTGGTATAGTAAGTATAAGTTTGATCGGAGGTGGAAAAACTAGCATATAAAGTTGACAACTACAGGTACGTTTATATATGCTAATGCATCCCCAAACTACGGCCCGCGGGCCAAATCCGATACTTGAAAATTTTCCATCCGGCCCGCAGCTACTACATAATTAATTCACAAATATTCATTATATTAAATATTAATACCCTATAATTTCCGTATAATATGTTATATCCAGCCCGCCCATAGTTTTTAATGTTCACATTTGAGCCCTATCTCTAAAAAGTTTTGGGGATCTCTGTGTTAATGCATCGGCCTAAATTTAGTTAAAAACTTATCAATGTTAACTTGAAAAATAATCTTGTTTGTTTCTCAATTCATTTTGATTGAAAGTATCGCGCCTTTTGGTTATGAGGGGCGTAAGTCCTCAAGGCTGCTATGTTTAACTTTATAATTTTAATGTTTTTAGATGATGAGATGGTTGATTATCTAGTTATTTAATGTTATACATATTTAATATTCTGTAAAGAAAGTGGATGTAGGGCAAAGGAAGTTCTCTTCAAAAGAGTATGAAACAAAAAGGCAACAATATAACGTTTATATAAAATTTATTCAGAAATCAAAACATCAGAATATTCTTACCTTGGGCTCAATACAACATAGCGAATAACCACCTTAAGAGAATAATTTCATTACATGATTAAAGAGTGTGGCTTTTTAGAAGCGCTTGTAATAAAACTTAGTGATATGTTTATCCTCTGAAAGGTATTCGAAAAAGAAAAAATTGAGAAATACATGGCTTGAAAAAGGGTGTGTGTGAGAGGGGGGGGGGGTGAACTTGCAAAAGTGACCCAAAGGTGTCGAGTGACAAGAGTGGGAGATAGTCTCGTGATTAGGGTGAAAAATTAGTGCCAATTTTGAACATATTTTTATTTAATTGAAAAGTTTTTGTTATGCCGAGAGTAGCAGAGTTGATATGATTCCAAGGAGAAACATAAGAGGTTGAATCCTCTGCTTGATGCAAACTAAACATACACACATATATATCAAGATAGATATATATATACAGATATATCATCTCGATATATATGTGTGTATGTTTATTTGACATCAAGCAGAGACAACCTCTTTGTTTCTCTTTGTGGATATTTTTATTTATTTTTTTAAGATCCTCTGCATGCATCACATCAAATTAAATAACATAAATTATATTCGAACTAAATTACCTATTAAACCAAGGGAAGAAAATGTAAGAATACCAAATAAAAATATGAAAAGAGAATTTTATTTAAGGGCAATTTTATTCAAATTTTCGATATAAACCATATTACGAAGAAAAAGACGAAGTGATTAAAAAGTCGTGTATGTTATGTATGTTTGTTAGTGTTTTAATAAAAAATATGTTTGATACTTTATAATGGGGTTTATATTAAAACGTTCTAATAAATAATTCACTCATCAAATTTTTTATTAACTTTGTTCAATTTTTATTATTCTGAATTCACAGAGGAAATGGTTAAAAATTAAAGAACACTTGATTAAAATTATTATCGTAATATATGAAATGTTGGCGATGTTCAATTTTAATTAAAAATAATTTTTGAAAACGACATCCAGAAATAAAATAATATTAAACTAGAGGAAAAGTGGAAACTTTTTCCAAAACTCTGTATGATTTCTGCATATTTAGCAGATGGTCCGGGGAGACAGCTAAGATTAGAGTGTACTTATAAATTTAATTATATTATTCTCTCCAAAATTTATTTTTGTCATATTGATATCATAATTATTTGTCATAAATTAGTATGTTTTAAAATAGCTAAATTGATTAATAAGATTAAAAATTAATGTGTGTATATTCGTCTTTTAGGCGTTCATCCGATTGAGTTGAAAGTTTGTACAGTTGTTGTTTCTGACCTAGTATCATCAACGTACAATAAGTGAGGTTGGAGGGAGGGGCTTTAAAAATGAAAATCTAGGTCCTTAAAAAAAATTCTAATCGCGAGAAGCTTCTCGGCCGAAGGCGGGCGTCGCAGCTAGTTTGATATAAATGAAATTGAAAAACACTTCTATAATTGTTCATGCTTTTATTATAACAAACCATTATAATATCAATCAAAAAATTATATACTGCATTTTTGAACCAAAAGTCCTGAAGTTAGCAAGCCCAAAATTAAACGATTACTCGCTTTCGAAATTCGGAAATTTCAATACCAAAAAAAACTTTATACAACTTTTTATTATTTATCTTGTCGTAAGTATCGTAATCTAGATAGAAAGATAAAAAGACGGAAAAATATCTTAGTTTAAAATTATTTTCTTAATTATTTCGACATTTTTAAGCACAATGAGAAAAAAAATTAGTGTGTTCAACACTAAGGCCATACCGAAGGAAATTTGAGTCGTTTGGTTTTAAAGATTTGAAGGTTGTAAGTTGTAAACATCAAAGAAAAGTTGGAAACGCAATCCGGCAAGTCAGGGGTATAATTAAACATCGAATTTCACTTAACATCTCTCCTTTAACTCCAAAGGAAATGCTCATTAGTGGCAAATATTGCATTTCTTGTTGAGTTTGATTCTAGAAGAGATAAATCTTGAAAAACAGATTTTTTCGCTCTTACGTTCACATATAAACGTTTTGTTTTCTGATTGCGTTATATTTTCCGATGCTAGTTTATAAATTTGGTTCAAAAAAGGTGATTTTTTTTTCAATATATCGAACTATTTTTAGACTTAGATTTTCATTTCATTGCCTAAACATATCAAGTTTCTAAATATTATAACATTCTTTTAGGTTTTATCGAGGGGTGAACCGCGACCTAATATCGTGTACACCTACTTCCACTTCCACTTTCATTTTCAAATAGAAGACACTAGATGAAGGGCCATTATCTAAGAAATTCCAAAATAATTCCACATAATTCCAAAGACATGTACACCTAATTCCAATCGCGGTTCAACCCTCGGGTTTTATATTCAGATTTATTTAAATTTTAAAGACTTTATTATAGGCAAATCATTATTATTATTTTTTTATTTTTTTTTTTAATGAGATTGAATTCAAGAAAGGGAGTACCTAAAAGAAGCAGTCCGTCCCTATATGGATCTCGAAAGCGGATTATTAATTATTTTGATTCAATCTCAGAAAATCACGTAAGTTCTAAATATCTCAATTTAAGAATCAAATTTACATTATTAAACTAATTATTTCTCTCTTTTCTAAATGACTTAGCATGTTCATACATAAATAGTATGATCTTAAAGGATTCTCGTAATAAAGAAACATATCGCGCGCTTTGATTTCAGCCTATAGGATCTATGTGTACTGTTACCATTTTTTCAATCTTCCTAATCCCACACTGTTAAAAATTTATTATCTAATTTTACTATAAAAATTGGAAGTCCGGCGTAAAAACTTATTAGTAACATTCATTACATACCAGTATTGTAATCTTACAATATATTTTTTACTAATACGTATTTAATCAATACAAGAAAAAAGTAAAGTTACAAAATTTATTTTTGTATTTTTTTTTTACAATGAGTTAATGTGATTTAATATAAGATAGTAACACACAAACGTCCAGGATATTAAATTATCACTCCACACACCCACTAAAATATAAAATCAATACCATTCAAAATCTTATCGTTAGAATGTCTCGAATCGCTGAAAAAATATTTTGGAAAAAAAATATAAATATTATCCAGGATATCGTAACTAGCAATAACTATCCTTTATGCATGGTCAGATCGATCATCCGTCGTGCACTTCGCAGCTGTAGCAAGTCTGAAATTGTAACGGAAAGTGAATCAAAAATATATGTCAGCATTCCGTACTACCCAAAAATCAGTGACCTATTAAAAAAACTTCTCTCTGTGGGCCGGGTTAGTGTCGCACTAAAACCAACAAATACGATCAACTCGTTATTCAACCAAAAAGACAAGTTGGAATTAAAAATGAGTACTGGCGTGGTCTATATGATTGAATATAACGGAGACGGAGTGCTGCCATGTAATAAAATGTACATAGGCCAAACAAAACGGCGACTAGGTGAGAGAATACGAGAACACGAACTATCTATCTCAAAAATAATTAGAAACAATACGGCCCTTGCAAATCATGCCCAAGATAAAAAACATCAATTTAATTTTAACAAATTCAAAGTTCAATTTTATGAACGAAATTATTTTAAAAGAAGAATCTTGGAAATGATCTGCATAAAAAATCTCTCACATCGCGCCGTAAATGATAGATCGGACGTGTTGGATCTGAATATATCCTATGACGGAATTGTGAATGGATTGAAATTGATCAATGAATGAATGAGTTGTAAATAATGGGATTTCGCTATCTGTGCATTTGTATATTGTATTGTATATGTTAAAAAAATATTGTATATTTGTATAAATATGTAAGGATTGTGATAAGTGAATTGATCAATGAACGAATGAAGTGTAGGTGTATGATGTATATTTGTATGAATTGTGAATGTATGGTGTATATTTGTGTAAAAAAAAATTGAATAAGTGAATTGATCAATGAAAGAATGAGGTATGAATTGTGGAATTGTTGCTCATTGTACATTTTGAATATTGGGTTATATGAACCAAACATATTATTTGAGAATATGTTAATAACTAATCCCAGTACGCACTCTTGTTCGCATCTGTCATGGAAGGGGTTTGGTCTATATATGTTAGATTCAAAAGCCATTTAGCCATCTAATTAAGAAAAGGAGGGAAAAAAATTTTTGTTTTTCTATGCCTTTGTTAAAAATGAAGAAAGTTTTTGAACACTACTGTGCAGAGAAGAAGGAAACATTTTATTTGTTTCATTCATTGACCCTTTGAAGTGAGTAAATTTTATATTTTTTTCTATTGATAATCTGGCTGTTTACATTGTATTCATAATTGTATTATTTTATTGTTGAAATGAATGATGACCAACCCCATTTTTATAATTTTGTAATATTGGTTTATAGACCCTGAAGAAGGAGGAAAAAATCCTCCAAAACGTCGGTTTGAAAGGAAAGGAGGAAGGATTCCAATAAATTTCACCTTATTTTATATGTGTTAATTTTTTCTTTCCTCACTACCTCTGGGCTGCCTTCCATTACATTCAATTATAAGATAGTATTTTTTTTACTATACACAATCGTGTAAATTTTCTATCTATTTAAATTGTAAACATATAGTAAATGTACAATTTTTTTAACAGTATTGTCTAGTCGCGTGCATCCGGATCCCATTGGAATTGATCGGGAACTGATAGAGGAATATAGTGTAAGTTGCGCAATCTAAAGGAAAGTTAAGCAACTTATTGTCGTTTATTCTGTAGTAGGTGATCCTTAATAGACATTTTTTACAGATGTGGGATTAAAAAAAAACTAAGAGTCATGCAGCATCCCATTATATCTTTTGCTTTAAAAATTAACCCTAACGTTTCTTACATTGATTGAGGTCATAGACACTTCGGCAGGCATCTTGCTGGCCAGGGATTTTAAAGTAATTATTTAAATTTCCTAATTTTAATAAATTTTATTTGTCATAAACTATTGGTGGCTTTTAAAATTATAAAAAAAATCACGTCGCCGTCGTCGCGCAAGCCGATTATAAAAAGTAGGTATAGATATAGATATATAATTTCATGAAATGACAAAGAATAACTATAGCTACTCTAATATTGTAGCTCTGAAGATGAGCTTAATCAAAAGTCAAAAAGTTGTAGAAATTTTTTAAATAAAGAAATATTTTTTAATAATTATTTAGAGCCTAAAGATGCAACCCGCAACACAGGTCATTCCTTTGAATGCAAAATTGCCACTCGCAGGCACTGTCTTCCATTATGTCAATGACTTATATAGGATAGACTGAATTCTCTTCTTTATTGTTTTGTAATCAATTTTAAAAAAATAATCCCATGACTCTTGAATTTAATTAATAAATACTAAGATAAAAATTATTTGTTTTTTTAAAAATTGAATTAATGATCAAATATTTTTTAATAAATATTTAGAGTCTAAAGATGCAGCCGACAACACAGGGCGTTCCTTTTGAATGTATACTTGCAGGCGACGCCGAGTCTTCCATTATTTCAATGACTAATATACAATACAGGATAGACTGAATAAATTAACCACTTAGCCAATCCTATGGCTATTATCGAATACTAAATTATATTATTATTAGCGTTTGTACACATAAATATTTATTTAACAAGTATGTGAATTCATTAATTATAGCGATTTTCCCTTTTAAGAATAAAAGAAATTCAAAAATGAAATATTGTTTATACAAATAAAAATATTAATCATTGTGCAGTTTGGAAAATTTACGAATTATCACTTTGCTCTTGGTTGCAAAAATAAATAAATATAAATGTTTGTTGTTTAAAATATTGTATAATTATTTAAACCGGTATATGTATATATGTATAACAATGCGGTTAAACAAGCTTGAATTTTATTAATCAATGATGTTATATAATTTAAAAATCAAACAACAAATAATGATATTATTTAAACAATATTTTGTTCTTAGGAAATTCGACAAAGAGCCATTTCACTGAATGAATAAAATTAAATATTTATTGATATTTAAAATGTAAGATATATATAAATTATTGTTGATTACTCTCAACAACAACGACACTTAATCACAAGGAAAGATAATCGATAAATATTAACCCCACGATAGACGATAACGATAAAATAAACGAAACAGAGCATATATACTCTTCACTTCACTTGACCATCTTGCCACATTGCCACATATGCTGATTCTGATTATTCTCAAACCTCCACGTCTTTCGGCTGATTCTCTCTTCAGACACTAGGCTCCCGGAGAGTAACCGCGCTAAATTTATTTTGGTTACATCATTACAGTAATATAACGCTGTGTTAATTTACTCAAATAAACAATTTTATATTTCTCAAACAATATATACTGCCGATATTATGTAAATTTACACCTATGTTTAATTTGGCAATTATTTATCTTAGATATTTTTTTCGAAAACCAAATTAAAATTTTTTTAAAATATCCAATAAAGAATTTCATGTTTAATTGGATGTTTGGCGAGCCATTTCATCCTAATGAATCGAGCCCATATCTTCTATCTCATCTCTATGCATGTCCACCTTGATAGAAACAACGAATAATAATATTATTCAATATATTATTATAGCATTGTGACATTTATCATTTTTTAATATTCCATTGGTGTGGGTGAAGGTCTTTTGCTTTCCCTTGAAGCGTTTTCTTTGGTGATATTCTAATTGTTCTCACACTTAACTTCAATTACCATCCCATTAAAATTCTCTTCTTATTTTGCTGATAAAGATATTAAAAGTAATATTCGCGCAAAAGTCAAAGTTTAATATTCCAAATAGATTCTAAGAGAGCAATAATTGAAAATTAATATTTCTTTAGCAAAGCAGAAGACGTTAGAGAATAATAAAATACAACCATTTTAAAAGTACCTGTCTATAATATTCTTCAATATCTAGGTTTATGCTTAACAAAAAACTCAACAACACCAAACAAAATTCAAAATGCTAATTGAATATAACTTTCCTAACGGCTGTTAGCAAAGTTAACATGCACAATTACAGCTAAAGAAAACATTTTTGTGAATAAACATTAAACAAACAGAAAGAGCCTAAATGTCACAGCGCTCCACTTCTTGGTTGTCTGCAGTCTCCACCCATCTGTTCTTAATCTACATGTTTGTTCATGCTGCATCCTTAAAAGAATTATCACATTTTTACAAATTAAAAAAATTCCCTCACGTTATTTTTCCATGCTACAATCGAAAAGCAGATGTCTGATGTTTTTGTTTTAATATAAAACCACACCCTCTTTTATTTTCGGTTAACTTAGCTCATCAGATTATTTCACATTTCCCTCAGCTTTTATTGTTTCCGATAAAATTAATCTATACCTATATATAAAATTAAGGTTATGTCTGTACATTTCTCCAAATCACGCCAAATTTTGGTTCCACACATTTCAAGCAAAGTTATGAACGCAAACAAAATTCCTGTCTGTCTGTATGTTTCCGTGGTTTCCGCGAAAAGTTGCTCACGATTCACGTAAAAACGGCTTAAGGGATTATTATGAAATTTCATTTTTGCATCAGATGTCTTCAAACTTACGTTTATAGCCAAAAAATTCCCCCATAAAACCACCTAAAAAGTGGGGAGGGTGAAAAATCTAAATTCTTGCCCTTGGAGCAAACTCAATGTATACATAATCTGTGGGCCTCTAGAGACCTAAAAATGCAAAAACTAACCACCCAAAATGGGGGGAGGGTCAAAAAATGAAAATTCTTGCTCTTGGACCAAACTCAACCAAATTTTATATATATAATCTGTGGGTTACTAGAAGGCTAGAAATGCAAAAATTAACCACCCAAAATGGGGGAGGGTCAAAAAATGAAAATTCTATCTAGTTAAATATAAATTTAAAATTTGAATTTTTAGTGAAATCACACATAAGTAATTAAAATTATTTATTGGACTAGAACAAATAATACAACTACGACTTTTCGATCGACTTATTCTGCCATCTCAATTAACCTAAAATCTGAGTGTGTGGTCATCTGCGCATATTTGAGAACGATCGCAGAATAACTCGATCGAAACGTCGTACTTCTATATTGTATTATTTGTTCTTGTTCAAAAATAATATTTATAATTAAAAATTCAAATTTTAATCAAATTAATCACAAAAAAGCTTCAACAGTTTCATTACTTATAAAAATAAATTTATTAAAAACTTTTTGGTAATTCCGAGGGTGATCCGCGATTGGAAGTAGGTGTACATCTCTTTGGAAGTATTTTGTAAGTACTTGGAAATATTTGGAAATATTTGGAAGTACTTGGAAATATTTGGAAGTACTTGGGAATATTTGGAATTACTTGGAAATATTTGGAAGTACTTGTAAATATTTGGAATTACTTGGAAATATTTAGAATTACTTGGAAATATTTGGAAGTACAAGGGGAAGTAGGTGTACAGCATATTAGGTCGCGGTTCACACCTCGGGTAATTCAGACATCGAACAATTTGATCTTCAGCTTCAAAAAAAGTAACTAAATAGCTATGCTTAGAGAATATTTTATTTCTATGGTCAATCCCAAGAGTTGAGAAACCAATTCGTGTTGAAAGGTCGCATTAATTTAGAAGAAACCCTAGGCACGATTTTCAAACAATCAACTCGTTTATCTCAATCACATCTAGAGAGAGCAACTCACTTCGCGCATCTTTTAAGACCCATATCCACAGGTCGACTCCGACTCAATCCCTGAAATTTATTTATATTCTTTCTTCTTTTCACGATAAAAGGTTCACAGGGCTACAGTGCTTGCATTTTCTTGCATCAATATCAGTAGAAATTCAATTCAAGAATGTTCAACTAGATGCATTTCAAAATGAAAATTATTTGCTAAAAACCTAAATAATATTAGAAAAAAAAAATTAAAAATGATTTAATTAATTCTAGATAAGTAAATACATACATAATTTTTGTCTATACATTCTGGAGATTTATTTCAAAAAAGTATTTACTTGGCTTAATAAAAATAAAAAAGGGGAAGGCAATGGGAAACCACCCCTGTGAAAATTTTTCCAAAAAAATTACAACGGAGAGGATACTCTCCACAAAAATCGCCGACGCTAGGAATCGAGTATGGCACTCGAAGAAGAAAAATAAAAATAAAATGTAATGTAAAAAAAATGTCTAAAGAAATAACAATTTTCAAAATTATTGTTAATATATTGATAAAATTAGAATTTTTTTCTTCAAAATTAAGATTAGGCCAAAAGTCTTCAATTAATGTCCTCTCGGTTTCTCAGTCATATTTTATATTTTTTCAAATAATTAATTTCATCTAGGGAACTGTTTTAATTATCCACTTTTTACAGTCACTATAACTAACAAAAATGGACTGCAATAAGGTTATTCCTCTAGTATTAGATGAGAATCGATGGCTATTTTTGATTTTAAGTCGATTCCTCCATGTCTTTAGCAATGGTTACAATAATAACCGAAATGTCAAAAATCCAATGTAGAATGGTTATTCCTCGACTATTAAATGAGAATTATTTTTGAATTAATGTCAATATGAACTACAAATTGCAAGTGATATCTGATTAATAATAAAGGAACAAACATATTAATATTTCAAATGAATTTGGATAAAGTTTAGCAACGATCAGTTGCAGTTTATTTTAATCATATATATTAAGTAATCTATTTATCGACGCATTGAAAAATAAAAAAAAAACATTCTTCAATATTAATTTTTGAGTAAGTTATGAGGGCTTGAAATGAATGGAAAAGTAAAAAAAAAAAAAAAAAATTCAACCTGAACCAAATATTTATGATGGGATAGAATTTTTAGTTTCCAATTTCTACTGTATTTGATCTAGGATTAGAATATTAATTAATAATTCGAAAAAATTTTCAAATTTCCCAAGCCTGAGTTATTTGTGTTTTAACTAATAGCTCTAGCTTCGACATATGCTGAAAGTACCTTATTCCTTTTAATATTATAGAAGTGAAAATAAATATTAATATAATATTATATATATATATAATTCCTTTTAATATTATAGAAAATATTTATACTATATGAGCCTGAATCATTTAGCAGTCTTTCGAAAAAGTTTATTTGCTCAATGATCATTTTAACAATAATATTCGGGCTTTGTGTTATAATTGTTCTGTGCTATTGCTGTTTGTGTGATAATAAATTTTTATATTGATCATTAATTTGCATATTCCTCTAGATTAAATAATTGATTTATCTTTATGCCTTTTATATTAAATAATATATTTTCCAGTTCATATCTTAAATACTTTGTGTTAATCGAATCCAAAACAATATTCAAAACCATTTTTTTCCTTTAAGCCCCGATATAGGGAGAGAGGGAGATATTTTTAAAATAAATGTAAAATTGCATTCATATAGTATTATTCTCTCATTTATCCCTAGTAATGAATTTCCAACACTCAATCGATT
The DNA here is from genome assembly GCA_024734495.1 of Forficula auricularia. Lineage (NCBI taxonomy): Eukaryota > Metazoa > Arthropoda > Insecta > Dermaptera > Forficulidae > Forficula > Forficula auricularia. The sequence continues at coordinate 2,291,790 of JALMQS010000228.1, forward strand.
AAAAAAAAAAAAAAAAACGTAAATAAAAAATAAAAACGGAAATGAGGTTGGCCAGATGAATTTATATTTATTAGAATATTAAAATTATTGGCTCTAATGTAGTTATAATAAAAACAACCCTAAATAAAAATTCCAATATACATTTTCAAAGTTGTTGTTTGTGTTTGTCCAATGATAAAAAAATTTCATTTCAACATTCAAATAAATAATTAACAATTAATGGACCGAGTATAGAAATATAAAGTGTTCTTTTGTTATTTCACTGATTCATTTTATAATTATAAATCCGATATTTATTGAATGGCGTTTGTGTTAATGAAATATTAAATATGTTGATGTAAAAATAATTATAGTATATAGCTAAAGCTATAGTTTATTTAAATTCAATATTTGCAGGCATTTTGCTTGGTTGACAGTTATAGTTGGTTCATCAATATTGTACCTGTGCAATTAGCAGCTATGTGTTCAAGTTTATAGGGCTTATGTTTGATCAGCTATCACTATTTTTCATTAAAATATCATCAATAAAGCAGAAAACGATACCACATACCACACGCTTGAGGTAAATCCCTCTTCTCTGGTTTATTTATTTTATTTTAATAGACCCTAGAGATATTTTCCCGCCATAACATTAAACATATATATCGAATGGTTACTATAAATTAGTTAACAGCTTTGGAATGTTTAAAGCACTGGATCCTAACGGAAAATTAAGCAGCTTTTCGTCGTTTATTCTGTAGTAGGTGATCCTTAATGGACATTTTTTTTACAGGTGTGGGATTAAAAAAAAATTAAGAATTATGCAGCTCCCATTATATATTTTACTTTAAAAATTCATTCTAAGGTTTTGTACATTGAATGAGGTCATAGACACTTCGCCAAGCATCTTGCTGGCCAGGGGTTTTAAAATAGTTATTTAAATATCATAATTTTAATAAATTTTATTTGTCATGAACTATTGGTGGGGTATGAAACTAAAAAAATCACGTCGGCGTCGTAGCGCAAGCCGATTATAATTAGTATAGATATAGATATTATCTTATGAAATGACAAAGAATAACTATAGCTACTCTAAGATTGTAGCTCTGAAGATGACCTTATTGAAAAGTCGAAAAATTGTAGAAATTTTTAAAATAAAGAAATAATTTGAACTTAATACTCTTCTTTAATGTTTTTTAAATTTATTTTAAATTATTAAATTAAATTAAATAATTTGGACATACCGAGTAACGCTTGAATTTAATTGATAAATACCAACTAATATAAAAATTATTTGATTTTTTAAAAATTGAATTAATGTTCAAATATTTTTTAATAAATATTTAGAGCCTAAAGATGCAACCCGCTAAAGAGGTCGTTCCTTTCGAATGCAAATTTGCCTCCCGCAGGCGGCGCTGTCTTCCATTATGTCAATGACTCTTATATATCATTGACTCTTATATAGGATAGACTGAATAAATTAACCACTTAATCAATCCTATGGCTATTAGCGGATACTAAATTATTTAATTATTAACATTTGTGCACATAAATATTTATTTAACAAGTATGTGAATTCATTAATTATAGCGATTTTCCCTTTTAAGAATAAAAGAAATTCCAAAAATGTAATATTTTTTTATACTCGTACACATAAAAATATTAATCATTAAAGTAATATAACGCTGTGTTAATTTACTCAAATAAACAATTTTATATCTCACAAACAATACTAACAACATTAGTATGTGAATTTACACTATTTTTAATTTGACAATTGGGGGGGTCAGATAGGCTAGGCGGTAGCGTGACAGCGAGCTAACCAGGGCAACCGGGTTCGAATCCGACTCGAGGCATCCAGCTAAAATCTGACCCCGGGGGTAGAGATAAATTAAAAAAAAATATATAACTAGTATCGTTATTAGGCTTATGGCTAGAAAGGCCGAAAAGCAAAAAAATAATTTGACAAATGGTTGGGAGGGAAAATGATGGAATTGAAATAATTATCGGAAAAGAGGTTTTTTTATTTAATTAGTTTTTTCCTCTTATTAAAAACAAGGACTAAAAAGATGATCAAGGGACAGTCGATGGTGGAGAAGTAATCTCCGGAGTCGAAGCTCAAATACAATGTATACATTAATTAATGTAAAATAATTGGTTTAATAAATTTGACAATTGGTTATCTTAGATATTTTTTCAAAACCCGAATTAAATTTTTTTAAAAATATTCAATAAAAAATGTCATATGTTTGATTGCATGTTTGCGGAGCCATTACATCCTAATGAATCGAGCCCGTGTGCCATATTCGATTTTCTGAGGTTCAATCTTCGCGGCAAACACATTATTTACGTAAAATCTTTTAACAAACCACGCGTTAATAAAATTCTTTCTGGGTCTGTATTAGTATAAAATTTCATTATCTTACAAATATGTGATGAAAGAATAATTTTTTAAGGATGAAACTCTCGCTCGATAATCAATTCTGGCCCCCGGGGTCGATTCCCGAGGGATCTGTGGATCCTTCAACGTGGGATTGAACTTATATAATTTTCATTCAAAGAACTTTATTTATTTATTTATTTATTTCAAATAAATAGTGTTTATTTATTGCACGACCTAGTCGAATAAATTGGCTATATAGAATTTAAGTCTTTTATCATCGAAAGAATGAGCTTTTTAGAAATTCAATACTTCACTGTTTTTTAATAGATAACAAATTCTGCAATTCTTTATCGACTCTCATTGATCAAGAGAGTTGCATTCTGAAACTTAATGTTGCAATAGTCGCGGACCATCATTTTTTTAATCAAGATAAAACAAAGACTTGATCTTTAAGAAGTGATTTCGCTCACTTTACATAAGTATATCATGGCATGTTGTCTGTTGAAATTAAGTGAATATTTCACACAAAATTATTGTTTTTACGTATCATCTGATTTACAGATTCACAGACCCTCAGCCTTTCTTACAATTTAATTTGTGAAGAGTTGAACCAACTTATTCGCCAATTCGTTTATTCCTAGGACTTCTAGAAACTGGAAATCCTTAGAGCAGCAAATGACACCTACAACATTTAATTAATCAGAATTCGAGTACATAATCACGGTATACAAAATTACTTGGAATAAAGTCAGATGAGATAAGAAGCTGCATTAAAACAATATTCCAGCTGATAACTTTATGAAGATAAATAGAAATATTTTAACTAATTATCTTTTAAACCCAAGAAAGTCAAACTAGAAAAGTAAACTTTTTTCAATATTTATTGTTATTCTAAATCTTCAAAAGAAAAAAAAAAGCACAAACCAAATTTTTTATCAAATTTATTGAATGATGCCGTTAAAAATGATACACTGTAGGGGCAATTATTTGAATTCTGTTTAATTTTTTTTTTCATGAAAATAAAATAAATTAAAATAGGAAACGTAATAAATAACCCTCGCTTGCTACGAGGTAATTGATACTTCAACCCCATTGGGAGTAAAAATACTTTAATTAAAAATATCAATATCTCGAGATTTCTGTTTTTCATTTTCTAGCATTAATAAATGCAAACAGATGAAAACTTTATAGGATAAAATATATATATATATATATATATATATATATTGGTATATATAATATAAAATATAAAATAAATACACGAAAAGACGAATTGATTCACTTGTACAAAACAAGGAATTTGTTTAAAAGTGAAATTCACTACGTGATCTGTATATCTGTATCTATCAAATATTATTCAGTGCCGTAGGATCAGAGTTTGGGGAGGGGGGAGGGGGGGAGTGCTCCAGTATTGAGCTTCAGATTAATACTTTTACCCCCCGCTCCTTGGATATTTTACCTTGATATATATTAATCTTACAAAATTTAATAAGTTAATTTTTAATAGACTATTTTTTTTATTTTTGAAATATAATATATTATAAAATTATTTTTGTATGAAATTATTGCATCTAATAATACGTGGAAACAAAATATATATACAAGAATAGCTCATTTAAAATTTATTATAAGCACGAAAAAACATTTTTGAATGTTTTATTAAATGTAGGTATTAGATATTAAATTAAATTATTATTAAATTGGGGTTGGGAGGGGAGGTTCTGATACCCTTTGACCACCTTCTACTTAAGGGCAGATTCTAATTAAGTAGTTGGCTAGATAGAAAATAGGATTTCTGAGCTACCCTAAATATCCATTTTGAAGACGATTTTTCAAAATATTGCAACTCCCCCCCCCCCCCCATTCCCCCTCTCTTCATTTTGTATATATACAGCCGACTCTCGATAATTCGACCTCTTCAGCTGTTAATTTCGGTCAATCGAAAAAAATGATGTATGAACGTTCTATAATTTGAACTAGGCCACTTCCCCTTTTTATAATTCGAATTTTTCCTAGCAAAAAACTATTCTTAATTTTTTTAATTTAGGTACGTTATTATATCTATTACAACGTTAATATATATGTAATTTTTTTGTTCTTTTTTGTCGATTTCATTATTTTTACTTTTTACTTGAGGTTCTTTATAAAATCTATGTAAGCTTATACATATTTTCAAAAATATAATAAAAACTCTTAATAATTCGAATTTTTTTATTCCTCTTGATAATTAAAACTTATTTATAATTCGAAGTCTCGATAATTCGAATTTTTCTTGTAGTCCCTTGGATTTCGAATTATCAAGAGTCGACTGTAGAAGAGAGTGCAAACGTTGAGAATCAGTTGGCAATAGCACTGAATTTTTTAAATAATCTAAATTTATTTTTCTTAATGTTTTTACTTTACCATACAGGGTATGGTCAAGTATTGTAATCGTGCATGAAAAAAGTGTTTTTTTTCCTTCTTTTTTTAGAAATATCTAAAAAACAGCTGAAACTATTTTGATTAAAAAAAAAAATGAGCGAAACAATGGTATTTCGGCCTACAAAAAAGCCCTAATAAGTGAGCATCAAAAACATTATATTTTTAGATATAATAATTGTTTTGTAAAAATGTCTGTTAGTTAGTCAGGTTGTCTGGTTGTTATTCTGTCTGTTAGTCTGTGCTTTACCAAATTTTTGTGGAGGAGCTAGCTCAAAAACTAATGTGAATATCGAAACCAAATTTCCCACGAAGTTTTCGTCCATTGAGATGAAGAGCTGATTATATTTTGGTGCATATTGACCAAAAATTAAGGGGAGTGGAGGGGTTAAAAATTAAAAATCTAGGCCATTTGAGCAAACTCAACCAAATTCTGTATACATAATCAGTGGGACCACCAGAAGTGTAAAAATTTCAAAAACTAACCGCCCAAAAGGGGGTGGGGGGTCAAAAAATGAAAATCTAGGCCCTTGTATCAAACTCAAGCAAATTTTGTATACATGGGCATTGTATACAATGGGCCCCCAGGAGTCTAAAAATGCAAAAACTAACCCCCCTCCCCTACATGATTATAAATAATTTTATTAAATATAAGTGAGGGGCCAGGTTGTATGGTAAGGTCAAGTGGCTGGCCACATCAGAACACGTCAGCTTATTTTCTTAAAAAGTAGTCAAACTTAGCAGAAACAAATTTAAATATGACGAAACTAAATTAATGATTAATTATAGATAAAAAAAATATTTAATTTCACAATAATATAATACTTATATACTAAAGAAGATAATAATAATTCCTCTAGAATCAGTGGATAGGGAGCAAAAATAATATATACAGGGTGTCCCAAAAGTCAAGGATCAAACGTGAACACGAGATAGGTGAGTACAGGAATGTCCAAAAAAAAAAATTAAATAAAACTCTCTTAGTTTTCGAGTTATGGGCATTTTTTTGAAAACCGTGAAAATCGCTACCCTGCTCTAAATATTTGAATGCTGTGGCTACGAATTTTCATATTTTATAATTTTAATTTTTGCTACGGAATCCTGAATAATACTGCTATCGATCACAAAACAGAAAATAACTAAGAGTATTATACTTTTTGAGAAAAAAAATATTTTTTTTTCAAATTCATGTGTCAAAAAATTTTAATCAGCTAACTTTGACTCTTAAAAAAAACTCTATCAAACAATAATGGCAAATTATCTAAAAAATTGACGCATTTAATCAAGATTTCAAAATGGTATAAAACATTCCACTTTTTTAAAAAACAAAAAATAATATTTGCATTTTTATGCGAAAGAAACTAATTTCAAAACACAATTCGTAATTGGCTAAAGGGTAGAATTTTACATGAAAACTAATTTAATTTATTAAAATATTTTTATTCAATTTAAGTAAATGTTCAAAATAATATTTGTTTTTATATTCAATATCTAATAATATTTAAAATTAGGAATTAAAATTAAAATTATTTGATATCTGTTTTCATGTTAAATTCTACCCTTTAGCCAATTACGAATTGTGTTTTGAAATTAGATTCTTTCGCATAAAAATGCAAATATTATTTTTTGTTTTTTAAAAAGGTGGAATGTTTTATACCATTTTGAAATCTTGATTAAATGCGTCAATTTTTTAGATAATTTGCCATTATTGTTTGATACAGTTTTTTTTAAGATATCAAGAGTCAAAGTAGCTGAATAAAATTTTTTAACACATGAATTTGAAAAAAATATTTTTTTTCTCAAAAAGTATAATACTCTTAGTTATTTTCTGTTTTGTGATCGATAGCAGTATTATTCAGGATTCCGTAGCAGGTTTTCAAAAAAAATGCCCATAATTCGATAGCTAAGAGAGTTTTATTTAAAAAAAAAATTTATTTTGGACAATCCTGAACTCACCTATCTCGTGTTCACGTTTGATCCTTGACTTTTGGGACACCCTGTATATATATTTTTTTAATTATTCATTACCTTATGTAATTTGATTTTCTAACATAAGACAAAGTCAGGATTTATGCCAAAATTCAAATATCAATTTCTCCATAAATAAATTATTTAAAAAAATGTTTTGCCATAACACTATAATCCAACCTACGTGAGACGGGAGGATTATATGATATATCTTTTTAATTCGTTTACATTTTTTTATGTGAGCTCGACTAAAAGAAAATTTTTAAATCAAATATATTTTTATAAAATCTATAAGTGCTGGAAGAATTAATGAAAAAATGCTTTCAATATTTATAGGAATTGATTTATCCCGTTTTTCAATATGAGGAAGCGGGAAATTAATGGCCTTTCCTTTTTTTTCGCCCAAGGATACTTGATTATCTGTAAAAGTTTACCTACTTGGAATTTTAATTATCTCTTTTTCTCTCTTCTTCCCACTATCAATTTGCTAGGAAAGCATTGGAAATCATGTGCTATGAGATGACGTTAATCGAACGAGTTTTACAAAGTTATTATTCAAAAAAATGTGGGAGTAGAAGATAAAGGAGTGGGTAAGATATAAGTTGTAAAATGCCTGCTGAAAGTTTTATTTTTAATTTTTATTATGATTTGGAATATGTTTAGGGTCGAATAACTTTCTAGATAATTATTATTATTCATTTTATCTTACACATGGAGTAGATAGAAAATCTCATATTTTCAATTAATACAAGTCTTGACTCATACTTCCGGAATATATCTTATGTTTGAAATAATAATACTGATAAAATTCTTAACATTCTGAAAGAATACAAATTTGGGGGCCCAGCAGTGCCCCAGCCAAGTTTGAAGTGAACATGCTAAGGGAGCATGTGCACTTGAGGCACGACCCAAGGGGTACCAGCTCAAAACGGATAGCACTGAGCCACACCAAATCAGTTGGTACTCAAAAACTAATATGTTTTTCTTTGCCACAGTGACTTAGAGCAGACATATGGCAGCCCATGGCATCTAAAACTACTACTTTTTCTGGCAAGCGGTTTTTATTACTCGAGCTTGGCCTTTTGTTACAGAAGTATTTTTTGTTGAAATTTAATTATCTTTAATTAAGACCATATACTGGGGTTAGGTAAGAAAGTGTGTTTAAATTTAAAATTGAAAAATAGTCAAGTTATAGTCGAACAACAACTAAGGAACTGACGTCGGAGATTGGTTTAGGCTACTTTTCTTTATTTCAAATTGTACAGAGCAAATTTTCAAATGAAGAATAAAAAATTCAAATGATGTTTTGATCCTCATCGCGGAAAGTGATATTTGAAAACTAAATTAAAATAGGTTTAAGTTTGCGCTGATCAAACATCCTTCCTTTTCCCTGATTATATAATACCATATAAATAAATAAATAAATAAATTGGAACAAGTCTGTACTAAAAATAAAAGAACTGGTGGCGTAATGATTTTCATAAGGACACATCTACAGTATAGAGTTAAAAAAACATTAAATTTTGAAAATTATTTCTGGCTGATGTCTCTGGAGATAATCATCAATAAAAATAAATATTTATTTACTGTGATTTATCATCCTCCAGCTAAGGAAGATGTTGAGTTTTTGAATGGGTTTGAGAAATATCTTGACGAGATAAGTGATTTTCCTGGAAATATAATTATAATGGGGGATTTTAATTATGATTTGAATCAAACAACGTTTTATATTCAAAAGTATAAAGATTTGATCTATAAAAATGGACTTGACCAAATAGTCAATCAACCTACGAGAGTTACATTACATAGTGAAACGATTATTGATCATGTTATAACAAATATAAGGAATGATATAAAAGTAAAAGTTCTTTCAACCCCAAGAATCAGTGATCACTATATGTTAAGTGTTTCAATTGATGACCTATACAGAGAAAAAAAGCAAATTCTAGGGAAAAGTAAGGTGGATATAATGTTTGAATGTAGAAATTATAAAAAATATGACAAAAACTTTTTTCAAGAGAGACTTTTTGAGACACAATGGGACACTGGGATTTCTGATGTTGATTGTCTTGCGGATGCCCTAGTGGACTCCATGATAAAAGCCTTGAATTTGATGTGTCCAATGGAAAGGTTTAGGGTTCCCATACAGTATATTGATAACAAATGGATTAATAAAGATATTATAGAGGAAATGAAAAATAGAGACAATATGTATAAAATTGCTAAAATTACTAATGATGAAAGTAAATGGAATGAATATAAAGTAAAGAAAAATTATGTTATTAAAATAATAAAAGAAGCAAAAGATAATTATTTATATGAATTGATCGATAAAAATAAATTTAATGGTAAAACTATGTGGAAAAATTTAAAAACCATATTACCAAATAAAAATAAAAATGTATTACAAAAAAATAAAATTCTGTTTGATGGTAAAACTGAAACCAACCCTGAAAAAATAGCATACTGTTTTAATGATTATTTTGTAAATAGCATTGAAAAAATAATAAATGATATTACATATGAAAAAGCTAGATTGGTGAATCATGGAAACTGTTGTTTCTTAAGACCAATACAAATTAGCGGGGAAAAAGAAGAATTTTGTTATTTTCAGAAATTAACAATGATTAAATTAAAGAAAATTATAAATTCATTAAAGAATACTGGGGGTGGTAAGGATGGACTAAAAACATCAATAGTGAAAGATGCAACAGAAATAACTGCAAATAGATTTTTGGATGTAATCAATGCATCCTTGGATAAGGGAGTATTTCCCAAAAACTGGAAGATGTCTACCGTAATACCAGTGCCAAAAGTTATTGGAACGATTAAATGTGAAGAATATAGACCAATAAACACTGTTCCAATATATGAAAAGGTTTTGGAATTGGCAGTAAAGGAACAAATGATAGAGTATTGCGAAAGGACAAATTTGTTTTCTGAGAGTCAATCTGGTTTTAGATCAAAACACTCTTGTGAAAGCGTCATATTGAGAATTGTTGATGATTGGCTTGGTAAAGTCGAGGACGGAGAAACAATAATTGCGGTGTTTTTGGATTACAAACGTGCGTTCGAAACTATAAATAGAAAGATCCTTTTGGAAAAACTTGAAATGTTCGGAATAAAGGGAAATGTAAACAAATGGTTCTCCTCATATCTTGAAGACAGACAGCAAGTGGTGAAGTTTGAAAATGAGTTTTCCGGAAAACGTCAGGTGAACAGTGGGGTACCACAGGGGACTATTCTGGGGCCACTATTGTTTATAATCTATATTAATGATTTAGAAAATTGTATAAAGAATTGTAAACTAAATGTATTTGCGGATGATACCATGATATATATTAGTGGAAAAAATATTGAGCACCTTGTTACAAAGATAAATGAAGACCTAAATAATGTTTATAAATACTTATGTTTTAACAGCCTAAGAGTAAATATTGAAAAATGTAAATATATTATAGTGAATGACAAAGGAGAAAGGGGTGAGGGAAGCATTATTATTAACGATATTACTTTGGAAAGGGTAGATAAAATTAAATACTTGGGTGTTCTGTTGGATGATAGGATCAAGTTCGAAATGCATGCAAAGTATATTTTAAATAAAATATCTAGGCTAACTCACCTATTAGGTAGATTGGGAAAAAATTTGTCATTCAATACAAAATTATTGTTATATAAATCTCTAATAGAGCCTCACTTCACTTTTTGTTCAACAATATTAAATATTCTTCCTGATTTTCTGATTAGAGAGTTGCAATTAAAACAAAATGTATGCATGAGAATAATTTTAAAATGTAATAGATACACCAGTATTAATATGATGTTAAATACGCTAAATTTTCTCAATGTAAAAGAGACAATATATTGTAATTCGCTGATTATGATTTTCAGGATAAGGAACGGTTTGGCACCAGAATATTTAAGGGAAAAATTAAAATATACTAATGAAGGTGGTTATTATGATTTGAGAGGTGGGGAAAATTTCAGGATTGATATTTGTAGGACAAATAAAAAATTTAGGACTTTATTTTATAGGGGTTTGTCCGATTACAATAAAGTGCCGAGTGAGATAAGAAATGTCACTAGAATCCAGGAATTTAAGGAGCGATTGTTGGAATTCGTAATTTCGAAAAGATAATCTTCTTGTGGAATCTCCTCGAAAATTATAATGTTGTATTGTGATTGCGTCATTATTGCATTGTATTGTTAAATTGTATTGTGTTGTATTGTTTTCTCTTGTTTTTGTGATATTATCATTGTATATTGTTATTTTTGTGATGTTAACATTGTATGTTCTTGCATACTATTATTGTATATGTTATAGCTGAAAATAGCTAATAAAGATTATTATTATTATTATTTATATTATAAAATATGTGTTTATTGTATCGAATTTAGACTGGGTGATTTTTACAAAGAATTCTTACAAAATATCAACAATTCAATTAAGGCCAAAATTCTTACAAAATATCAACAATTCAATTAAGGCCAAAATTTTATAGACATTGATTTGTTTAATAAAAATTTCTTAGATTCGCAACCCTCTAAGGCAGTGTGTCCGATTGATATTTTTACAGTAATCCCAATTATGTTCGGTGCAAAAATCACAGTTGAATCGATTCAGGGGAGAGAGGGATAAACAAGGGCGACCATTTTTTATCTATAACGAATGGCATGACCTTATACTCCTTAAGGGTAAAAAGAGAGCGCTTTTTGTCCTTAAAGGAGGAAGCTGGCCAATTACTTTGTAGCTTAAACAGAAAAACTCCATCAAACTCGTCAAACCGACCATCAAAATTTCACTTTTAGTATTTATTTATCCTTCCGCATGATTTTATCATAAAAAACACCTTGCTAAGGGCGACGAAAAGAAACGTTTCTCTCTGTCTTAGTATTATATATTTTTTGCTGAACAACTCGATTGCTCTTACGTGTTCTGATATAACATCGTTTCTATCGACATACAATCTTGGTTTTTTAACCGTGACCAATCCGAGTGGAGATCTTTGTCTTCCACTAGAATAAAAAGAGAAGAATCAACATATTTTATTTTTGGACTAAACTGAAGAAGTGTGAAGTGGCTTAGAAAAGTCGTAATGGGAATTCCAATCCTTTAAGATACGAATTTCTATAGCCATATGAGAGAAATTAAAATTATTTTAAAAAGGTCATTAGTTTAGATTATTAACCATTTTACGCTTGAAGACTCTCTCTGCACACTAGAAAAATCACAAAATATAATTATTTTTAAGAAGTCAATTTAATTGTATTTATCAAATTTAGGGAACGCGGTGTTGGTTTATAGTGAAAC